>VSDK01015282.1:42513-78437 GCA_009767595.1 Symbiodinium kawagutii
ATGATCATGATGATGATGATGATGATGATGATGATCATGATGATGATGATGATGATGATGATGTTGATGATGATGATGATGATGATGATGATGATGATGATGATGATGATGATGATGGTGATGATGGTCATGCTGATGATCAATGGATGGTTCATTTGATTTTCTGAGCTTTCCCGAATGATGAAGAGGTTTGGGTACAGCGCACATCCCACCATTCAGTTTTTGCCAAGAATCCCAGGGTCGACCATCACCCCCAGTGGACTCCCTGGGTCTGGGTCTGCACACATAGATCCTCTGCCATGCTAGCCCAAAGCGTGCCAGGCAAAGCATAAGAATACGAATGAGGTTGGTAGCCTCATTCTTCCAATACCCACAATATATGTGCGGAGCGATGAATCATAAGGATGATAATCTGTTTGAAAGTACCAGCCAGCTAGGAAATTGCCAATGAATATTAGCATCAAAGGACTTGTGGTCCTCAAAGCATTGGGGACACTCACGATGTGGCCCCTTGACAATGATTGTACCATTTGCCTATGGCAAAGAAACATCCCATTTACAATGGTTAGATCATGAACAACTTGGCCTATGCTCCCGCTAAGTTTGAAATTCCTTACTCAGCTTTTTTCCCTGCGGAAACAAAACACAGTTCAATCAACCATAAAATCGACGCTACATCATGGCTCAATACTTCAAATTGGAACAGTATCAACTGTTCACTGTTTATTGACTGTTCTAAGAGCAGTACTGGCCTACCCTATTAGCTGATTCTTACTACATATCGCAACTGGTTAACTGTCCTTAACTGGTTACTATCACTGTAGTTATCAACCGATGACTTACTGTTATGATTTGTTAAGTGTTACTTCTGATTGGAATAGTATTCACTGTTTATTGACTTTCATTATATAAGTGGCAGTGGGTCAAAACTGTGTACCCATGCTTCCCCTATCATTAACCCCAATAGTTTCCCTTATTATTGTTGGTTATTATCCCCCATTGTTGGTTGGTTAGTATTGACCCACAGCCAAGTGTTTGTCAAGCACCGTGACCAAGCACCTGGATCCGTCCCAAGTCGCCTGGATCCATCCCACGTCAGCGGCCGCTGTGCAGCCTGGGGCCAGCCAAAGCCCGTGGTCGGCCCTGGATGTCCAGGGTTCAGCATGGATGGCTTAGGGAAGATGTGGATCGCCAGAGTCATGGATACATCTGATAGATTCGCGGTTTCGATGTTTTTCATGGATCAATAGTTCGGAATAATTAGCCATGGTGGACCATCTGCAAACTTGGTCGGAGAGATCCAGCCGAAAATCAAGTTGAGAGATCCACCAACTTCCGCGTAGCTTTCTCTTTGATGATCGTTCAACAAATCCCGCTGTGAGGTACTGGGACCTATCATGGACCAAGAAACGGACAGAAGAATCATATGGAATGTGTGACGGCATGTATTATATGATTGTTTGTGCAATACGTTTGTATAATTTCATATGGAAGTTTTTCAGCATGTGTATGCATGCATTAAAAACAACAACGTACATGTGTATGCAGGAATTTGTGCGCATAATGTTTTTTCAGTGCAGAGCTGCTTTCACGGTGGCGGGTCAACCTTGCAATGACTCAAAGGCATACAGTACATTCATGGCTATGTTTTAGCAGGTCGCAATACCCAATACAGTATCATCACCTTCGGGTAAACCCACCTGTAAAAAAGCCACGCAAATCGATGAATTGGTTGTTTTGTAGCACGGTGATTGACCATGATTTACCATTGCCGACCTCCATGCATGAGGAAGCATGGAGCCGCTATAGACCATTGTTAACCACCAATAGCAAACATGTAGTCACTATCAAGCGTAATTACCCACCAGCAACCATGATGTAAACAGTATTAACCATTACCATACCATAAATTTGCTACTATGAATCATTTTTCCAACAATAATCATTCAACCACAAAACAAACCTGCGTATTTCACACTATGAACACACTTGGCTGTTTCTCAAAATAGGGGTACCCCCAAATCGTCCAATAGTAATCAGTTATAGTCATAAACCAAAAAAAAAAAGGTATATTTCTATTATGGCTTATTCTCCCCTTGTTTGTCACCAGTCTTAACCATTATTAACCATTAAGAAACCAACCATTTTTTGGGTACCCCCATTTTGAGAAACCACCACAAAACGCTCATACAGCTTCTCTTCCACACCTGCGCATCCTGCATTGCTTGGCTCACCTGGCGCTTCGTGAATGGGGCGGGGCCAGGCTTGCCCAGCTCGACATCACAGTGACAGCAATAAGCAGAACCACCAACTGCATCCAACTAGCATGATGCAGTTGCAATCGCAAACTGCCATCCATATCTACATCTATATCTATATATTTAGATAAAGATATAGATATATATATATATATATATATTTACATATATATATATAGATAGATATGTAAACATATATTCACATGCATATCAGAGTTGCAACTAGATCCCACCAACTGGCAACATCAGTGCCATGAATGACATCTGACACCACGCCTCGGCTCGGTCGCCTCAGTTGAGGACATAAATGTTGAGAAGGCTTGCCTATTGCGACCCTGCGCTGTAAAGTGACTAATATGATATTGCGCGTGGACCCATGCGTACATATATGTATAAATGTTTATCTATGTAAAAATGTTTAATTATGTGAAAAGGTTGAAAAAATAAATAGATATATATATATATGTATAATCTACATATATATAAATGGCTGTGCATGTGCGTAACATACCAACACATCGATGAAACCATGTACACATCTGTGTACATTAATACAGAGCCATGCGCATGTGTTTGCAGGTCATGGCGTTTGATGAACATGCGCTGCTTGTACTCTCAAATATGACTTGATTGGATAGTGAATATGTCATTTCTCTGTGGTTTGTGCATGTTGAACAAAGAATGATGAAAACCCATACGACTATACCATTCCTATGCACGTTTGTCTTTTGTATATTATTCAAAATGTAAAGCATGCACATGTATGCATGCATCTATTTGTTCATACATGCACATCGGCAGCAAATAGGACTACAATGTGCAAGATGATGCTGGTGTTTCGAACGGATTGTTCAAGAGAACTTTAACACCCACATATTGTTTGCAAACTATCACTACTCCAATTTAGTAGGAAACCCATCACTTTTGGAGGGCCAAGAATCTTTGGCCACGACCAACACTTCAGGACAGAATGTGCACAAACAATGTGAGCAGTGTCCCACACACGCCCTTATTCAAATGTTCATTGAACAACCTGTACTATGATTACCCTCTGGTAAACTAACCTGGCAACGGCAAATCCACCATTTGTAGCTATCGTGTCCCAGGTTCCCTTGGAAAAACAATAGATTTTACCTTGCCAGGTTAGTTTGCCCAAAGGTGCCTTGGTCATTCAGATTGTCCACGACACCCAAGTACCATTGGTTTCCAGCTACCGACAATCTTTCTGCCCAACGCGAGGGCCAACCCACATATGCGACCAGCCAAAACATCAGGGTACCAGGAAATTGCTGGGGCCAGCCCCGTCTTTCCCATGGTTCCTCCACGGATGCCTACGGAACAAATCCTCCGTGCCACCTGGCAACCCCGGCCAGCTGAAGCAAACTGCAGCTCCTCTAAGCTGCTCACTTTGGCGAGCTGTCACAAAGCTTGGCTCCAGATATCTGGCGTGTCAAGTGCTGGAAGACCCGCAGCAAGTCGAAGAATTCAGAGGCACGGCGGCTGCTAAAGCAACTAAAATGGTGCTTCCAAGGAGGTGCTTCAAAGCAGGTAGGTTTTTGTGCGAGACAATTTCTGGTCAAAATATCATGTTTGATGATTTAAACTTGTCTATATAATGTATCGATCTATCTATATGTGCATGCATAATCATGTGGGTGCTGCTCAAAATAGGGGACCCCAGTTTTCATCCTTTATCTTAACCATTCATACTAATAAACCATAACTTGGGGGCCAATGGCTTGAGGAACCAGCATGCATATACCACTGCATGTCAAACCCTTATAACCGTGGCTGTGCACATCCCAAAATGGCTACGGGTCAAAACCCAGGACCCCAAATTCCCCATCAGTAACCAGCAAGTTTTCCTTATCATATTTGGTGATTATCCCCCATGAACATTGGTTGATTCAAGGCTTGACCCATAGCCAAATGAACAAAACATGATTGGATCAACTATGGTTCATAAGGTTACTACTGGTTCACTACGGGGTCAGAACTGCATTAATAATGGTCTCAGTTATGTATAAGCCCCTATATTTTGGGTCCCCTATTTTGAGAAACCACCAAATGGGTGATAATGCACACAACATACAGCCTATGGGGAGCGATGCTTGGTGGCACAGCTGCGTGCCCCCAAAACGCCACGCCTCGCTGGAACCACGTCCGCTACGGGGCGACCCTCATCTTCCTTCCGCGCGCAGTCCGTTGAAAGACGTTCATTGACAAAGGTTGATGATGGTTAATGATCGTTCAATATGGTAAGTAGGGGTGAATGCTGGTTAATGGTGCTTAGCGATGCTAGAACCATAAGAGATAACCAACAACAGTGGGGAAGATTGCTGTGATGTTTCGTGATCGGGGCTAATGATGTGGCGATGAGGTAATGAGGATTCTCCATTATAGCGACATAATCATGAATAGCAGTGGATAACGGTCGAATTCTGGTTGATGTTGATCCTGGATGCGTCCAAAAACGGCTTCTGATAGCGTTTGATATTACGATGGTGTGATGATGTTTGCCGTTGAGTCTAGGGGCTGACAACACAAACACTATCCAACTTTGTTTTGTGCCTTCTAAAAGGATGTCTTCCAGAATCAGCGGGGTCATTATCAATAGTAACGACATCACAATCACTGGGTCCCAACGTGACAGATCACAAGAAAGTTTCACGCCTGTGCTCGCTGGATCTCTGGCCGTTGGCTCTTGATCATATCAATACAAGCTCATTGCGTTGAACATCTAAAGAATTCATACAAGTATCACCACCTACATGTTCGGGGACATATGATGGCAATTGTATACACATTCGAATGTATCAGCGCATCATGTCAAGCACCCGCATACTACAGTATGGGTCTATATACAGATACCTTTTGTGTATATATAAATATATATATATATATATACATATAGGTATATATATATATAGATATAGATATAGACCTATAAATGTATAGAATTATGTATATATATGTATATATATTGACTTGACTACATGCATGTGTACACAGTTTTGATCTGGGCATGACGTTGAAAACGGAAACGGACTTATTCTGAAAACTGATCTTGCTGCATTAGAGCATTTTTCCACGGGCTTTACAAGACTTTGGACAGCCATGTACCCAAGAAATTCGTATCAATACTCCATCATCTGATCCTTGACAGAACATAATCATTTTTGGAGAAAGGCCCAGGAAAACCATGGTCACGTTGCGCGAAAGTCATCCGAGTGCCTTTGGTCAAAATGACATTGTCACGTCAATCACCCTATTCTTATTGATTTGTAATGTCGCTCATTCCGTTGCTTGCTATTCATGATCGCGTGCCCACTCTGCCTTTGTGCTGGTTGTTATTTGCAATATTGCTTGCTATCACCATTATATAGTTGTCAAGCATCAACTAAGCCAGATTTACAAAGCTATCTCAACCATTGACCATCATTGACCATCATTCTGATCACCCTTCATTTTGTTCATGTCACGCAACGGCTGGGCATGTACATAGCCTTGGAGGCATCCAGTGCGAAAGTGCGAAAATTCACCATCATTGACCATGATTGACCATCATTAACCATCAACCGTTAACCAGGCCGTCTTTAATATGACTATCACTAACCACAAATCATATCAAATCACTATCCTGGGTCAAATATTAGATGTGGAGAATCGCCATTTCTAAAAAGAAAATCACCCAAGAAGGGGTGGTGGAAACCACATCCATGCAGCAGTGGGTCAATACCTTCCCTCTACCTCCTGTGAAGATCCCATACATGGTGGTTTCTCAAAATAATGGTACCCCCAAATCATCCAATGTTCAACTTTTATGATAATAAACCAACCACAACTTGGGGGTTCCTTTTTTGAGAACCCACCAAATGACAAAACTAATCTTTTGGGATGTTCATCCATCCGTTCTTTGGGTGACAATGACCCATAGCCATGTTAGTTTAACACAGGGTAAGCATTCCTATTTGGTGGTTTCTGAGATTGACGGTATCCCCCATATCATCCAATTTCAATGAATGACAGCAATAACCCTTGCAATTGTGGGTCCCCTGTTTTTAAACACCTACATGTAGTTGGTATACGGTATATCCATTATAATTGCTGGTCGTTTTTCCCAACAGCAGGATGCTTTTGGGTTTCAATCTCTAGAAGCAGTGGCACCATCTTCCGAGAAAATTCTTGGCGGACACGGGTTCCGGGAACCTTGGAACATTGGTTCCCGCAGTTTGTTGCTGCCGTTAGGTTGCAAAGCTGGGTTAATCCACCTTTTGTAGTAACCCAAATCATCCAATATTCCCTCTGGCTTGCGAACCCTCCCATTCGACCACCCACGTTTGTCCATGACCCCCAGGGCCCCCTCACCAGCCAGGTTCTCGCAAGGGGCCGCGCACGCACCACTGCTGGGACAGCGGCCTGGTGCAGCGCAGGCAGCTAAGGCTTGGTTCATGATGGCGGTGGTAGTGCTCTTGCTATCCGGTCCAGCTTGGGTTGCCTCATGGTTAGTGGTGGTGAGTGATGGTTGATGATGGTGGGGGATGGTTGGTGATGATGATTGATGAATGATTGATGATGGTTATGAATTGTTGACGATGGTTAATGGTGGTTAATGAATGGTGCTTAAGGTCAATGATGGTTGATGATTTTTATTGATGACTGATGATGGTTGATGATCGGTCATAATGGCTACATGAAAATGATTTAAAATGGTTTATCAGGGTTAATGATGGCGGGTAGTGGTCAGTGACGATTGATGACCCTTGATGACGGGCAATATCGCCTGCTAAAAGCCGATGGTAAGCATGGTGAATGATGGCGAATGCTGAAATAAAGCTGTTAGCAATCATGGTTCATGATGAAAAGGGAATTACAGCAAAACTCACCATTAACCTTGATTAACCTCTGAACAAACTGCCTGAAAAAATGGATAGCGCCCCAGGACCGCATGAACCACGATTCGAACACTTGACTTTCAACGATAATCTACAACTGGACCCAAATCAGTACCTCAACCCAGCAATGTTCCAGGAGCCACAGCACACACTGGGGTTGTAATATAGCTGCCTACTATTTACTAACCATCATCGTGAATCATTGTGATAAACCATGGTCAATCCATCTTAATCCATTGGGACCACAGTATCCCAAGCTCCCCAAGCGCCACAGAAATCTGGGGCTTCCGGCTCTCTGCGACGTTGCCGCACCCTGCACTGG
Organism: Symbiodinium kawagutii; assembly: GCA_009767595.1. Classification (NCBI taxonomy): domain Eukaryota; class Dinophyceae; order Suessiales; family Symbiodiniaceae; genus Symbiodinium; species Symbiodinium kawagutii. Next base: position 49,989 of record VSDK01015282.1, read on the forward strand.
GTGTGCCATGGTGTCTTGGTTGCTGTTGATTACTGTTGGTTGTCAACAATGACCAATGGTGGTTTATTGTCATTAAATTCCATTTTTCCATTAGTTGGTCACAATAAATCACCTATTGGTTGGTTGTCAGCAATGACTAATGGTGGTTTATTGCCATTAAACATTTGCTAACAGTGAATTTCAATGACTTATGACATGTTTCGTGATCAGTATGGAACCATACCATCATTGGCCATTCTAAACCAACCAACCAAACGATTGAACCATCGTGAGCCATCAATGAACCACCAGGTAACCACCACTAGTTCACAGTCATGAACCATCATTAAACCATCCCTATTCGCCATCAATGAATCACCAACGAACCATATTCAATCATCAATGAATCATCACTTATTAAGTATTCACAATTCACCGTCAATCATACTTAACCACTAATTCAGTATCAACCACCACTAATTAAGTATTAACCACCACTATCAACGATCAATTTCACCATCAATCAATCATCACCATTAATCGTCACTATTCACCATCAATCAACCATCAATCAAGCATCATTTTATCACCACTAATGAGGTATTGACAATTCACCATCAATAAACCATCAATGAACCATATTCAACCATCATTTAATCATGACTGATTAGCCAGTGAATCACTAACTAATCATCACTATTCACCATTGAATAATTATGTTATCATCGCCATACTGATGATTGATCAGGTTAATTCAACAGTTAATCATCACCATACCTGCAAGGTGGGCCCCCTAAACGCTAGCTAACTTGGGTTAGTTCACTAGGGTAACTACCAGGCAAATGGTAGATATAACTATAGTGAAATGGCGAATCTTAATCAACTTAAAGCCATTGTTAACCATTAGTTGACCCTTATTGACCCCTATTAACCATGGTTAACCATTAGTTGAAATGGCGAATCTTAATCAACTTATAACGTTTGGGGGGCCCACCTTGTACGAAGGGTGCCTCGTTTGGTCCTGGCCAGCTGGCCGCCACTCCGCAGCTGCGGGGTGGACTCCGGCGCGCCGAGGACAAGCGCACCGGGCCAGGCAGCCTGCAGCGTCATAGCATGGCCCCGCCATGGACCCAGCACCGGTCACGCGGGGAGGGCAGGATGATGATCAACCACCATGGTTACTTTATGGTTGACCATAAGGGAGAACAAGCAACAATACTAGGGTATATAATGGCCATTGATCATGATGATGATGATGATGATGATGATGATGATGGTGATGATTTTCTACTAAGATTAAAAAGAAATTACAATGGCAATCACCAGAAATTGCATACAGCAACATATGTATGTATGATTATATATGCATAGCAGTTACACCAGCATAGCATAATGGTAGTTGTTGTATTTCTCAATTATCAATGGTGTTTACCACCATGACGGTGACAACGTCTGTGTATCTACATATGCAATCACATATACACATATATATATATACACATGTAATCTTACTTAAGTATAAATGTATATACACAAGTGCATACATATACACATATAACCAGCTTGGCATCATGACCTAGCCCATTTATCATAGTTGCCTCGCAAATTCCAATAACTTAACACCATGTATAGACCATGCTTACTTGGGGAATGTTGATCTGTAAGTCATGATCAACTACCGTTACTTGGTGTTTTCACACCTCTCCTTGCAATTTCCAAGCACTCTTACAGCTGAGCTCACCTTGAACTGGACGAGCCCGTTCCAAGGGACACATCGCTCAGGAACCTTAGCGCGGAGGGCCGCTGTCACAGATCCTGAATGGCTTGCCTTAGGACAAGCTCAAGTAGGGTCACTTAGATGTAGGAAAATCGGAAACGGAGGAAATCTCAAGTTTCAAAAGCAAACCAATGAAGTACCAGCTTCGAAACCAGTGATCCCCGAAATCGTCCTAGAGATTAAAGAACATATAGACGAAATCTTGTTGGCCATGACGAACCCCCTCAACAATTAAGCATCAATAATGATCCTTGGCAACCAATAACAATTATTGAACCCTCATTTAGCCATCATTGACCAATCATGAAACAATCAACCCTCAGTAACCATCACTGACCGTTGCTAACGATGACAGTGACAATTGCTAACCATCAACCATTTAAGCATCATGGATCAACCATGAACCATCCTTTTTTCATCACCATATCACCATTGCTGATGACTCACCATAGCTAACCATCAACCCTATCATCACTAGCCACTGCCGCCCATCAACCCTCACCAACCATCACTCACCATGGCTAACCATCAACCATCCAACTCATCACGTACGAAGCGTCGCACCAGCCATCGCCTGTGCAGAGTGCACCGCTGTGTTTCCACACGGTTCGCCCCGCGGCTGGGCCACCTGGCGACGAACTGGTGCATGCCATGGGGAGCTGCAGCTGCAAATCTCATGGTGGATATGTGGTGCAAATGTCTGTGGTGAGTATAGGGTTCATATGATAGATAAAACGCACCATTGATATTTGAATGGTTGATGGTTCACAACTAATATATGGTTCATATGGGGGTTTCTCAAGTCATAGGGGCCCCTCCAAATCATCTTTGATGGACCATTTCAGTGGTAAACTCACCATTTTGGGGAGTCCCCTATTTTAAGAAACCACCATATGATTGATATAACTCACCATGGATATATGAATGGTTGATGGTTCACAACTCATATATGGTTCATATGGGGGTTTCTCAAGTCATAGGGGCCCCTCCAAATCATCTTTGATGGACCATTTTAATGGTAAACTCGCCATTTTTGGGGGTCCCCTATTTTGAGAAACCACCATATGATTGATATAACTCACCATGGATATATGAATGGTTGATGGTTCACAACTCATATATGGTTCATATGGGGGTTTCTCAAGTCATAGGGGCCCCTCCAAATCATCTTTGATGGACCATTTTAACGGTAAACTCGCCATTTTTGGGGGTCCCCTATTTTGAGAAACCACCATATGATTGATATAACTCGCCATGGATATATGAATGTGTGATGGTTCAGAACTCACAATTCATATATGGGTCATGATGCTTGATACCGAGTTCAGATGGTGAGTATAGCTGAACTGACCCCCATAATCATGGTGACTGTTCCCATTACGAGCCGTAGGGATGCACATCCAAGTATTGGGTGAGCTATAGCTGGTTGGTGGTTGAACCACCCCTCTGGGAAAAATGCTTGTCAACCAACCAATTGTTAACAAAAAACCAGGGAAAATAAGCAAAATGTGAATGAAACCACCAACCACTGGTTGTTTAACCACTATTGTGGCTTATTATCGGCTTTAATTAGCCACTGTCAACCCTTCTTTACCATGGTTAAAACCACCAACCAACTAGTCATGATCAGCCGAGGGGACTTCAAACCTCAGCAGTGCGCCCTGCAAAGGTGCAAAGAAAGCCGACCCAATCCAGCCGAGGCCCCCAACCAAGCAATCATGACACATCATTCGCGGTGCTTTCTCATAGGGGTACTCCCAAATCATCCAAGTCATTGACTATTTATCACAATAAACGATTCAGGACTTCCACGGTCACTATCCATTGATTTTTTCCATTCTTGTTGGTCATTATCCCCTATTATTAGCCATTATTAATGGAGTTCTAACCCAATAGTTAACCAGTAACAACCACAGTCAAGCAACCCCCCAAGGTTTCCCTATAAACTCCAAGAATGATTCGCGGAGTCATAACTTCATTTGTCACCCCCATATAAGCCAATGAAACCCCCACAAGCCCGTAGAAGAAATCCCCCAAATGATCATTGTTATCCCTTATCATTGATCATCATTAATGGTGATAACCGCATAAGTTATAACCCCAACCCCAACCACCATGTAATTCATTCCACATAGTCAACCATGTTTTGGCTTTGGGTCAAAGCGCTGTACCCCTGGTTAACCATCATTAACCAGGCTGTTTTCCCACTAGTTAGTTATCATCCCCATGAAATTGGTTGGTTAGAGCCTTGACCCAGCTCGCCATATCTAGCTGGTATATCCCCTATAGTTGCGAGTTGTTGTCCTCTTTGATTAACCAGCTAAACCAGCTAATTAAACCATGGGTTAGTTGGTTAAAGCCTTGACCCGTAGCCATATAGCTAGTATATCCCCTGTTATTATTGTTATCCCCTATCATCAACCATTAACCAGCTAATTAAACCATTGTTATTGGTTGATACTGTTTATTCACTTTCATTGGTTGGTGAAGTGCTTGACCCATAGCCACCTAATTGCTATATCCACTACTATTGTTGGTTATCATCCCCTAGTAAAGCATTGGTTGGTTGGTTGGTTAAAGCCTTGACCCGGTCGCTCGTCTTTTCAATCCATGCGGCATGTGATTCCACACCACGGGTCACACGCCTGCCGCATCGACGACCTGCTCGGAGATGGCGCGCCGGAGCCTTGTTTCCACTGGCAGCGGGTCTCCCGTTCTGAACAGCTGGGGGGGTAGCACCATGGCGAACAACTGGATGGTTTAGATGGGTGGGTTATGAACTGGATGGTTTACAATAAGCCATGGCTAATATGAACAACTGGGGGGTTCCCTGTGCAAAGAATGGTTCATTCTTGGATGGTTAAGATCTGTTAAGATTGGTGGTGAACTACACACATTAACGAGCAGCATTCTTTCCAGGTTAATGATGGCTATGATTGTTGGATATTTTCTCGCTATTATCAACCATCAATCAGCTAGTTAACAAGCTGGGTGTCCCTATAAACACAAGGGCGCACTGTTTAGCTGGAGGGTTAAGGTTGATGAACTACACACATAAGTATCAGTTTGTACCAATGATTATCAGTCATTCTCAACCATTGGGTATGTGCCAAGTCATACTGGTACCCCCGAACCAATGGTTTCCTTTTGTAAAATGAGCATTGGCTTTGGTGGGGCCCATTGGTTACCCGTCATGGCTTGGCACATACCCACCTGGTAGATAACATTGATAACATTAATGACAATTAAACCATTGATTAATCAGTGTTATTGTTTTTTAATGACTTCATCCATACTATGATCCCATATTAAAATGATTGATAAATCAAGATTACTACAATGGTTCTGGATTGGCACATAGCCCACTCTGCAGGTGGCAACCTTGGCAAACGCTACGAGGTCGCGGTCACACGTCGCGAACGGACCGTCCCAGGTACTCCCTCCAAGCAAGCCCTGACGCGAGGGATAGCTCCGATAGCTCCTTGGTGCGGGGCTTGGTGTAGCCATGGGCTCATGCTACTGCTGACCGGTGAAACATGGTTATTCAATGGTGGTATTGGCCATTAAATGTGGTATCAATAGCCTATTAATAGCCATCAAGAAGCCATCAAAACATTGCATTAATGGTGCTGTTAATGGTTTTTTAATGTTAGCATAATGGTTATTGAATGGTATCTAATGCTATTTGCTGGTATTTACCACGCTAAATGTTTTTCTAAACATAGTCAGCTGTTGAACTAGTGTGTCTTAATGGTATTTACCATGTTTGATGGTATTTAATGGTAAACATTAATGACTATTAATATGCCAGCAACCATGATAAATTTGGTAGCTATTTTTCAGCATTATCTTAAATGCGGTAAAGCTTACTGAATGCTGAACTATGCCATTACTCACTGGTATTTATGGTATTCAACATAGTTGGCTTTAAGTCATCAATGGTCTAATGTTCAATGCACATTAATCATGTTTACACTATTAATGGTACAAATACATCGTCAGTATGCAACAGAGTCAACAGTAAGTAGTATTTATTAGTAGTATTTGAATGGTACTGATGTTATTGCTGGTGTAATGAAATTGAAAGGTATTGATGGCATAACAACAGAAGCGTTGATGGTGTTCATCAACGGTATCAAAAAGCAGCAATATAACATAATTGATAGTAGTATTAATAGGATCAGTTAGAATATTATGTGTATTTACTGGCAATAGTACTAGCGGTAATGGAGGGTATGTGTAGTATAAATGCTATGTATGATAGTGGGCTAAAGGTACTGTTCTACCTGTACCCATGAAGAAGTGCATGGTAGCTCATAAGGATTAACAACGAATAGTCATTGATTAATCATAGTTGATTAGTTGATAATATGACTACTGAATGATTCTCACTGGTCGAAAGTTATAATGACTGTCTGCAATGATCAACAATGTTGGTATTTGCATCTTATAAATGCCTAGTTATCAACCATGGCAAAAACTAACGCTTCATACTGTAGCTACAGTGGTTCTTAGTTACGGATGCTGACTGGTTGGTGGTTTCAACCCTCTGAAAAATATGCTTGTCAACCAACCAATTGTTAATCATTCCTAGGAAGAATAAGCAAAATGTGAATAAAACCACCAACCACTGGTGGTTTAACCACTATTGCTGCGGATTATCCGCTTTTATTAGCCATTATCAACCTAACCATTGTTTACCATGATTGAAACCACCGGCCAGTGGACGGTACTTGGTGCCGCCCACGACGACGCTGCCGCTGGGAAGCTGTGAAAAATCTGCGCCGTTCCCAGCCGCTCCCGCTCCACTTGACTGGCTGGTTCCAGGCAGTGGCACGTTTTGAAGGATGAGAAAGAACTAGCAACCATAAGTGGATTATTGACCATCATCATGGCTTCATACACCAACTACTTTGGTTATCAGTAAGAATGGTAAAAATCACCATTGCCAGTGACACGAATGAGGTACACCAGTGGTAATGCCTTTAGTACTATGCTTCAGAATGTAGACCACTAAAACGGCAGAGGTCAAGCATCACCAGCTCCTGTCCTCGCCACCTTACAGGGATCAGCTACACCCTCCAACCAGCTCCTTCATTGTATTTAATTCGCCAGCTGTTCCCTGTTGATACTGGTTTGTAGCTCCTTCATTACATTTCACTAGCATCATCAACCATTTATATAGATTCTATGGATTGAGAGGCAAAGAGAGCAGGCACCGCCCCCTGACCTCATGCAACCCATCACCGGCCATGGTATACCGCACGTGCGCCCCATGGCGAGCCACGGTGTTGGCGAAAGCATCGCATTGGAACCCGCAAGGCTCAACTCCTGGAGAATCAACGATCAAAGAACTGAAGATTAGTGGTTGATGATTATGATAATAATAAAATTGATAACTGCTAATGATAATAACAATCATTGGTAATGATAATGATCATTGGCTGATGATTTTTTCAATTTGTTTTACATTTTTTTCGAATAAAACAGTGGTTTTATAGTGGCTAAGAATGATCATTGGCTGATGATTATGATCATGGCCATCATGGCTATCCATTATTATGATAATGCCGCTACTAATCATATGATTCATCAATTCACAAGGCCACAGTGGTTTTTTAACGGCTAAGAATGGTTAATCCTAGGGGATAGGTTCACCAACAAGAATGATTTATTACCCTTTGGTAGCCACTATAGCTGGCTTGAAACCAAGGAGGATAAATCAACTATAGTTATAACTGGAGGAGAGTGACAAACTGGTTTTGTCCGTGTACCCCATTGTCGCTGGTACCCTGTCAAAATGAGCAGCTAGCTGCGAATGCTTGGGGGTACCACCGTTGACCTGGACAAGCCACTACGAATCGTCCATGAATGCCGACCCCGGATCAACAAGCCATACTCCCAAAAGACATGCTGTCTCGTTGAATTGGTACCACTCCAATTTGTAAACCTATAGGGTTTATTAATCCTGGATTAGCATTAACAAGGCCAAATGATTCATCAATCAAGCAACTGGTCAATCGACTGGCCAATCAACAGCACGTCCAATGAATCAAGTGCCAACCAACTCATTAAACAACTGATCAGCTAACAAATTGATGGGGATTGTCCGGCGTTAAGGTTAAGTGAGTTAACTGGTTTTGTTCGAACTGGATCAATCTCACTGAAGGCTGAACAAAAGGATAATAAACATCTGGTCTAAGCTGGTTGATCAGCTAATAGGAATGGTGGTTTCTATGGGATATCAATCGTCATGAGGGGTATCATTATGAGAATTGTTACCAGAAGGGTGTCAACAAAGTAATCAATCACTCCTAAGCATGATTCATAAGCTTCCGATACTGATGATTTGGAAGGTTCACGACAATGCTGGTTGATAAGCATCAACAAACAAGTGATGCTCTGGTGAGTGATGGTCTCAGCTCAATGATGTTTAATAAACGAGCAAATCAGAGCTAACCATGGTCAAAAAGCTAGTTAAGAAAGGTCAACCAGCAGACAATGATTTGTAAACACATGAATGATGCTTAATCAATAGGTCATGTGTATCTGGTTGGTGGTTTCCATCCCTATGAAAGGTAGGAGACAACCAACCAACCCTTTTTAATACTGGGGGAAACAGAACATGTCTAAAACCACGAAACTACTTCTGATGGTTGGCAATACACACATATCAATTTCCATTACTTGTTGCTTATTATCCCATATTGTCCCTATTATTAACCATTTTACATGGCTATAACCCCCGTATATGTTTCTTTTCTTCTAGCATGGATCTACTTACTTAACCCTACAAAACCCATAAAAATCAAACCCTATGTAAGCTTATAAGCGTTTATAACCCCCTATATACTACTAGAAAACCTTTAAAACATCGATTTTCACTGACCTATTCACCGCAGCCCTTCCCTTCCCATCGCCCTTCTCCTCATCATACGATCGAGGTCGAGGTGGCGGCCCTAGTGCCGCAAAACCCAAGTCACCGCCTGCAGCTGAACTGGGGAATGGCCAAGGCTCAAAAGGGACGGTTACTAGTGGTTACGCATGCTTCAGGGATGGTTGAATGATGGTTCATGGATGATAAAACCATGGTTCAAGGATGGTTAAATAATGGCTAATGGTGGTTAAATGATGGTTCATGGATGGTTTATGAGTTGATTCATGGTTCAATGATGGCCCAATGATGGCCAAATCAAGGGTTCTTTATGGGTTGCCAAGGACGCCGCGCCATCGCTTGGGAGTTTCGTGGATGCCCCGCAACATGCATAAGATGACCTTTGCCCGTGCTTTCAAAATTTGGGGGTACCCTGAAAATGGTTGGTTTATTACGAATAATGATTCAACAAGAATGACTAATACTAAATGATTTGGGGGTACCCCTATGACTTGAGAAACACCCATGTCGCTTGTACAAATGCCAAGTCTGGGACGCGTGTGACCTGTTGGCCACTCCGACTATATAACAACTTCCCTATGTTTACATCAGTAGTCAAAAACCTGCACTCAAATCTCTCCAAACAACATTTTGTCAACTATAGACATAGTGATCACCCCCAGAACCCCCCTAGAAACCCCTTGGAACCCCCGCAGAACCCCCTTAGAAACCTCTTAGAAACCCCTTGGAACCCCCTCAGAACCCCCCTATTAACATCAGTTCGACTGGACACAACATGTGGATCACGACGACCAGACCACGTCTCGAGCCTCGTCGTCGGTCCACCTGGCAGAGCTGGCGCCAAGCGAAATCGCTGACACGGTGACACGTCGACAACGAGAAATCTATGACTTCAGCAGACTTCAGCAGACTTCCTACATATATATATATTATATATATATATATATATATATACGTCTACTAGATTCTACTAGACTTTTCTAGTGAAGTCTATATATCAGTAGACATGTTAATAGACAATAAATCATACATTTTCAGATAAATCTATGCATTAGAAATCTATATATGTCTACCAATACATATTCTATATTGTCTTTAGAACTTGATTGCGCTTAATCATTGGATGCATAAAGGCCAATCATGCATGATAGTGCGTGATTGTGGATAATCTTTCTGGACTCAGCATCGCTCAAATATTGGACTCTGCAAAGTGGTTGATACCTCTTTCTGAACTCAGATTTCTGTGTAGGATTAGAAAACCCGCAGTGTTGGGGTATGTTAGTGGACCAAGCCAAACGAGCTGCCTTCAACAAGCCCGGCATTTGTTGGGAGAAAAATCCTTGGTGTTGCATTTCTCTTCCAGCTGAGATTCGTTCGCCGCAGAGTGATAAACCATCTCCAGTCTCCAGTCATCTAGCAAAAATCCCAAGAGAAAACATGAGAAAACCATCCCAAGTCATAGTAAAATGTCAAAGAGTCGGTGCTGTTAAAGTCGTAGTCACCTGGCATAGGGGACGAAAGACTATGATTAAAAATGGCTGCTCTTGACTAGAAATCCCACCCCAGCTATCGTTGATGAGAGGTGTTCTGGATTCCGATAAAGGAAGCCCTGAATCACCAATACATGGCATGACATAATTACATCGTGACCTTGCAAAACTTCTGATTCTTGTCGAAACCGATGGCAAAACAATGTTGCAATGCTCTTCAGCAACAGGTCAACAATGAGCACATTCAAGGTGCTCAATCTTTTGCTTTGAACGATGGGCTCCAGGAAATATTGTGTAAATAACGGTGTTCTCAAGCAATCAAGTGTACCTGCTTCCCGGTCAGGTTCAAACCATCCGACAAAGCTCATCATTTCGGTGACATCCCGGATGCAACAATAACTGGGTGACCTGTCTACAAGTGGTGGCATTCCCAAATGGTTGGTTGGTGATTCATGGTGGTTAATTGATGGTGAATACTCAGTGATTGATGATGGTTCATGGTTGATGGTTAATGGTTGATAATGAAAAACGGACTGTTTCTTTTTACCAGAAAATTCAGGTGTTTGTTTCCCCAGAAATTTGTGTTTTTTCCACCCTCAAATGGTTCATCGTTTCCCTCTGAAAAAACATGCGAGACTCTCGCGAATGCCTTCAGGAACACCCATGAATAGTGACAACTCATGTTGCTGTTGAGTTTTGTTATCACAGCATCAACCACGTCATACGAAGCCACATCTGGGTGTCCATGAGTAATCGATAATTCAAGCGTTGATAGTGATCAGTAAACCTCTTATTCACATGTTCAATGATTTGTCGAAGATCGTTCCGGATTTCACCTATTTTGGTAGTTATCATCCCCTCTTAACCACTATAATCCCCTAAGAACCACAACTTTAACCATGTTAACCATAGAGAATCCCATTTTTTCCTTACAGAAAATGCTTCAAAGCCTGCCACTTGTTAACCATTCATCTTTCCCCAAGAAAAGCCATCCACAAAAAGCAAATGCAAAAAAAAGCTCCAAAAAGAGGAATGTCAACATAAAAACCCACCCACTTGCTAGTTGAATATTTTTTTCTATACACCCACGATGAACTTAAACATGTTAACAACAAATGCTTAAAACGCAAAACCTGCCACTGGTCGGACCGGTGCCACCGTTGCACCTCGCTGGAGAATCCACCGCCCCAAGGATCAGAACTGGGCCTTGGCAAACGCCAAAGTTCTGACCCAACGGGCTGGTTGACCTACACGCTGCATGTGTGATATATCTACCTGAGCATTCATAGCAAACAAATATCCATTTTTGGCTTAACTATCGGGTTATAACTCCATTGATAGTGGTTGATAATAAGGAATAATGACCAACATGACTGGTATAGACCAATGGTGGTTTCTCAAAATAGGGGACCCTCAAGCTATCATAAGTTATAAAAGTTCTGGTTGGTCAATTACAAACGGATATAAATGGTCCATGAACTGGATGATGACTGGGGGGGGTCCACATTTTTTGAGAAACACCATGAAACACCCATATATCTACCCTGAACTTTACCTAAAAACTGAGCCAGTTATGTGGGTTTACTACACATGGGGTTGTATAAAAACGCCGTGTCTTTTTCTTATTCGCCAAATCATGTTATCGTTTTTTTCCTTTTATCGATTTTTCAGGTTTTAGCCTTTTCAGCATAACCAACATGTTTGCTTGTCTATTGTGCCTATAGGGGTTGGCACTAGAAACCAATGATAAGGCAGGCAGACAGATGGGATTTTGAAAAAACGGAGTCTTTTATGCATGCCAGGAGATGCTGGACAATGACAGGTTTTGTTAAGTGTCAGCTTCTCAGCCAATCAATATATCACATGTCAATTGAGTTGGAAAAAGGCTGCAGTGCAAAGAAGCCTCCGAGCCAGAGCGAGGAGATTGTTGCAATTACAGCAGGCCCACTTCAGCATCTTTCAGGATTAGTTGCTGCAAGGCGTAAAATGTTTTCGCAGGCAGAGACTGAGACATGGAACATAGCCACGGGTGGTTGAAAACATGAAAGGATGAAGGCCAGAAATGGTCAGCTGCTTATTGGAGGAGGATTTTCTTCGATTTGTTATCGTTTTTGTTATCGTTTTGTTATCGTTCAGGACCTCTATGTCTGGAAGTATTTTTCTGGGTGAATCCGACTTCCAGCAAAAGAATGAAAAGCGGCGTGTCTGTGCCCACATGGCTCGTCAGAATCAGTCCCAATGCCATCATCTGAGTACATGTGTCTATCTATCTATTTGACATGTATGTATTGTTATCGTTTTTTTTCCTTTTATCGTTTTTTCGGCTCCCAGCTCTATTTCCCTCTCCGGGCGTTCCCGTCAACCAAAACGGAAAGCACGGGGTTATTATACTGCCCCACATGGAGTTTCAATGGATCTTCGTCCAGGTGCCAATGGTAGGTTGCCCATCAGTTTTGGAGCATCGTCGCTATAGCCCTTATGAACCAGGAATAACCAGCTGGAAATCAGCGGGTCGGCATGAAATCTTGCCGACTCGCATTGGCCCACTGATCAAATCTCAATTGCAATCAAACGTGGATTCGAACTTGAGGAGGCGTCAAGCCCGTTAGTGGCTGTCTCTAGCCATTCTTTTTGGTTAAGATTCGTCATTTAGTTTGTGTAACCATCATATACCAGGTAGAAATGACTTAAGACAGTGACCCCCAAAATGCCATAGGATCTCACCCGTGGGGACTATTCAAATCCTACCTTATTTGAACATATTTGAACCTCGCATAAGTTGGTTTCTCACCATGAAATAGCTGGTTGACACCATTGGTGTCAAGTAGTTAAGTAGTTCTAAGTACAGTTCAGGTAGTTAAGCAGTTAATACCATTAAATAGCTGATTGGCACCTTAAATACCTAGTTCTAAGTTGCTCCTCAACTGCGCTACTTCCATCACACCGCGCTCCCAGTCCTCCCAACGGCTGGATCGGCCTGTCGCTGTAGCTGGCAGTGGACCAAGCATCATCCATGGGCCTTGGCAGCTGCTGGGTCCACGCAGTGGCTACTGATTGGTGGGGATACGAGGACAGGCACCCAAGCAATATGATCAACCAGGATCCATGACATACCAACATGGGTGTTTCTCAAGATAGGTAAACCTGAAATTGTGGTAACTTTTTGCATATAAATGATTACTATTGGATGATTTGGGGGTACGCCCTTTTTAGGAAACCACTACATGAACTTCTTGGTAGGGTGCTTCCATCAATGACAAGCCGATGACATGCAAAGGCTATTCGCAGGTAATCCGGAGTCAGAGCGGGGTCAAGGGTCTCGGAAAGTTTTCAAGTATTGACAATGGAAAGCGTTGATGTTTGATACATCGGACTCAACAACTATCTGTTGTGCCTTTGTTTTAGTCGTTGCGTAATCTTAGGACATTCATATCATGGATAATGGCAGCAATCCCAAATATAAATCACGTAAGTTCAGGACCCTCTGTTGTTAGTCATGATTATCATTGAACAGGATTAACCAATCATATTTGTCGATGTTTGTTGTGATATGTCATCGGTAATAGTAATAGTAATAGTGATAGTAATAGTAATACTAACACTGGACGACTGTATTGCTCAATCATCAACCGAACCACAAGAAAAAACCCATGACAAGCGCCACCAGTCAAATCATCCGAAATTTATCACAATCAAAATCCGCAAACTAGTGGTTAATCAACCATATCAACCTAAACTTGTATGGGTCATCAACTAAAATTCATACCCCACCATAGCCCAAAACCCACCCAACACGTCTATGGCCGCCTTGCCGCTTGGTTTCCCTGCGGTCGCCAACGGGCCACGCCCAGTTCACCGGCCGGCATGGTGGTTCCAGCCTCGGGCAACACCAGCCATAAGCAACCAATGGTGAAGAACCAATGTTTAATGAACTAGTTAAATAAATGGTGGAAAATGATTGTAAGCTACTATGAATAATCATTGGTGAATAACCACTGGTTGGTGAACCAATGGTGAATAACCATGGTGAATAACCAATGGTTTGTGAGTTACTATGAATCCTTGGTTTTAATTGGTTATTCACCCATAATAACTGCTTAATGAATAACCAATGAGCAATGAGCTATTAACCATGGTGGTTAATGATTAACTGCTCATTAACTGGTGGTTAATAACTAACCACAATTGAGTGGCTCATAAACCAATGATTATCAATAATGGTGGCTAATCAACCAATGGTTTGTAATGGTGAATGACAACCATAACCAACCATAACCAATGCTGAATAATCAACAATAGTGGTTTAAAATGGTCAAACAATGGCAAAATGATGGGTAGTAAGTAGTGGTCCAAAAGGGTGAGCACTTGATAATAGTTAGTGAGAACCAACAACAATAGGGGATATACCAACTATAAACGCTGGTGGTTCATATCAACCAAGCAACCAATGTTCGCTGAACATCCCAACAGTTGGACTACTTTGGTCATCTGTATCAAATTCACAGGATGTTAACCAAAGGTACAGGGTATTTGACCTACAGTTATCTGGCAATAGGTAGAAATTATTAGATAACGAGCAATCTCAAACCCAACAGCTATAGACATGGATGGAAACGGATGGTTGGTTGGTTCGTTTGTTGGTTGAACGATTCATGGTAACAAGAAATAAACACAGTAGGGATATAAGTTGGTTGGCGATAGTGGTTGATTACTAGCTTGGTTGGTATGACAAAGGGAATATAGCGAAGCACAGGTAGGGACATGGCATGATATAGCTGACATAACTCTACCAATGTTGGTAGGTTGGCTAGTTGGTCCAGCATTTCGGAAGCGCCCCTGTCAAAATTCCCAAAAGTTTGTGAACAATCCCACCTAGGATGGTTGCTAATCCCTTCCCCCTATTACTAAACCCTCCCCCCCCTCCCCCCCCCTCTCCAAATACTAAGCGCCCCAAGGGGTTTTTTATATTCGGGGGGATTTAATATTAGGGGACTCTAATATTAAATTTAGGACCCTAATGATAAAAACCATTTTAGCGTTGAATGTTTGCTTTATTAAATTCTCCATTAAAACCTATTCAAAAATTGCAAAAACCAACTGCACGAAGGGGACCCTAATATTAAATGTTAAACAAATAATAAAAACCATTTTGGCGTTTAATGTTTGCCTTATTAAATTCTTTTTTAACACCTATTTTAAAAAATGCAAAAACCAACTGCACGAAGGGGACCCTAATATTAAATTTAGGACCGTAATGAGTAAAACCACTTGGGTGTTTAGGACCCTAATATTAAACATCCCCTAAGCCAGAGGTTTTTAATAATAGGGGGAAAACCGTTGCTTGGGGAATGTTGTCTTCCTTTTACTTTTCAATTGCTACAATTAAAAATACAATTGGCCAGAACCAAAAAAAACCAGAAGTGCACCCCCAAGGTGGTTTTTTGTACTAGGGGGGGGTTTAGTAATAGTAGGAAGGGATTAATCATGGTGGTTATGGGGGCTAATTCACCTACCGGTGATGCGGTGATGCATCCCGTGGGTACTACCCGCAGCTGCACATCCAAGTACAAGTTGGGCCCCCTTAGTTAGCTAACTTGGGTTATACCTAGGGTAACTACCAGTTATGGTGGATATAACTAGCTCGTTAAACGGCTTATTAATCAACTTATAACTAGGGGGACCCACCTTGATAGGATGGTTGAACTCACGAAACGAGGCTGCACTCTTTGGCAAACACGCCCGGCTTTCCTGGGCTTCTTACAGCAATGAGCCACCCCAGAACTTGCCACTTCATCCCATTGCATGTTGCTGTGCTGGATCCCTACGTTCAAATGGAAACTCATCCGATATCCTACTGGCGAATCACCAGGGTGCACTCATCAAAGGTAAACGAATCAAAGTCCCTGGCGATGAAAATGCATCCACTATCATCCACTACTGTCTAACTGGTAGCTCCATTGGTAGCTACCTTGGTGGCTCCATTGGTAGCTCCCTTGGTGGCTCCCTGGTAGTGGCATTGCCAACCGCGATCCACCACTGGTGCACTGCCGTCGACTCTGTCCCTGTCTCACTGAGTTTGTGACGGACCAACTCCTAAGTGTCCCGGCCCCGGTCAGGTGGTGACGCATAGGAGATTCGCCAGGCAGCTGATAGGCAGCCGGACATGACCCCACTCCCTTCATGGACCAGTCTGATCACTTAGACTTGAGATTGAAATTGACGGCCCAACCACTCACGTTCAATCATCAAAGAGTAAACTCAGATCATCCCAACAGGAATACTGATATCATCTGCGGCTGGTGGTTGAACTACCCTGTCGTGAACAGTATGCGCAAGTCAACCAACCCTTGGTAGTTAACATTGTGGAAAAGAACAAATGATCAGAACCACCAACCAGTCATCTTGTTGGGATAAAGCATGATAGCGAACAGCCATCATGGCCATCTTGTTCCGATGAAGCCTGGGTCAATTTGGCAGGCTGTGGGTCAGTTTGGGCACAACAGCATCCCAGAGATGACCAGCCACACTGGTCGAACTGTGGGATTACCCTCTGGAAAACGATCCCTTGGAACTGAAAAATCACCATTTTCACAAACAAAACATGGAAAACCACTGTAAATGGTAGATGTTCAACTTCCAGGTTAGGTTCCCCGAGGCTATTGATGATGACCCTTCTCTCTTTAGTGGATCCAACTTGCCGACTGAGTAGTGGACAGCCGTAGCCCCTTTGTGGGCCACCCGAGGCGATCGGGGGTGAGCAGTGGGACCTCCCTGGCCATGGTCCCACAGTACTTTGGTTGTGAGTTGTTCAACCACCATCGACCACCATCAAACCCCCAACTGGTTGCTGGTTGAACCACCCCGTCTTGAAAAATATGCGCAAGTCAACCAACCATTTGTGAATAATTACTGGGGAAAATAGAAAAGGTTTAAAACCACCAATCAGCCAAACCTTTTCGTAAGCCCCTGATAAGGATAGAGGAGTGGTACATTCAGTACATCTGAGTAGGTCCTGCTCTCGTCTTCATCATCCAGAGGCTCCATGTATGGCAGATTTACCTAGAGAAATGGGTCACTTTGATGGGTAAATCTTACATTGACCAACAACACATGTTTATTAATGATCAGCGGGAGCTTTGTTCTTAGAACATTGAATCGTTCTTCCGATACATTTGAATGTATATGATGGATATTGATTATTTTCTGTTATCTGAGAACATTCCATGGATCTTTCAGGAACCACGTTGCGTTGCTCCACACCCTGGCACCGAGGGACTGTGTGAGGAAGCGCGCCAACAAGGGAATCAAGCAACAGAGCGTTAAGACCTCGGCCGTTAAAGGCGTGTGACCTGGTAGCTGATCTCCCAATGACTAGGGTAACTAGCAGTGACTTCGTGGTAACTTGGGTTATATCTAACTACCAGTGACTTACTGGAATTCAGGTTATAACTAGGATATACTAGGATAACTATCAGTTACTTCGTGGAACTTCGGTTATAACTGGGGTAACTACATGTAACTACCAGTTACTTAGTGGAACTTCGGTTATCACTAGCGGAACTACCAGTCCAGTTTCCTGGTGGTTAGGAACCTGGTGGTTAATGACCTGGTGGTTGAATAATGGTCAATAATGATGGTCCCCTTTGGTGGTTCATAAGGGTCACACATTTCAGATAATCTGGTTGGTGGTCCAAACCCGTCCCAAAAATATTCTTCAATCATCCAACCATCTTGCAATGCTAGGGAAAATAGAAATGAACTGTTTCGAAGCACCAACTGGTTGTCCATGATGGTCTCCTAAGTGGCTTTCAACAACCAGGCCAAGCCCAGCAGTTCAAATTAGCGGCAGAGGTACTTCGTTTTGGACCACTGCCGGGCCTGCTATTTCATCATCGCACTGACCGCAGCGTTAGCCGCTGTTCTGAGTTCCGCACGAAGAGCACGAAAAGAGCCACCTGAAAACGTGGGCTTGGTGTGGTAACTTTCCTGTTAGATGCGGTGGTTTCTTAGTAGCTGGGGGCACCCCCAGTTATCATCCAGTTTACAAACCATTTCCGGCAATAAATTCCATCGCACCATTTCAACGATTTCCCAATGGCTTGAGAAATCCAACCAGGGGTTGGTTGATCAACCTGTGCTGACTCCAACCAGCAGTGCCTCCATCCTTGGCGCCGGCGCCTCGGACAAGCGCCAACCAGTGAGTCCCATGATCCTCCACCAGTTCTTGCTCTTTGGAACCTCGGTGGCTGCGTGCTGCGACAGATGAATTTCTTACACCTGCGCAGCCCTGGTCAATGCCACCTCGCTCCACCATAGCAAGGATCTCAGCAGCAACACGCAAACACGTCACACAAGTGTTGTCAAGCAGCGTATCATGTGTTTTGGGCGGGAAAATTCACGACTTTGGTAGTAAATCATAAGAAACGTTGCGATTCATAAGTAAAAATCAAAGTTGATCAACCACCTAGCAATAAATCAAAGTAAGCTGCTAGTTAAATGGCTGGGGATCAACACCAAACAACCCAATTGTAGGGACAAATGCATGGGACGCCGGAGTCAGTACTCTGCGGCAGGTTAGGGTTGCCATCATGAGCCACCACAATGGGCCAACCAATGGCCCCTCCAAAGCAGGTAAAATGAACCAACTGAGCAGTGCTTAAGCCAGTGGGACCGCCAATGGTTATAGAGAAGCGGATAATCATTAATAAACTAATTAACCATTATTAATTAACCTGTTTTCACTTTGGAAATCATGATTGGTGCTGGAATGTAAGCCTGTTACCCCTCTGGCAAACTCGCTTGGAAGCTGAAAATCACCATCTTTATAGGTAAAACCATTGTAAATAGCGGATTTTCT
Source organism: Symbiodinium kawagutii (assembly GCA_009767595.1). Lineage (NCBI taxonomy): Eukaryota > Dinophyceae > Suessiales > Symbiodiniaceae > Symbiodinium > Symbiodinium kawagutii. The sequence continues at coordinate 68,987 of VSDK01015282.1, forward strand.
ACTTCTAGGCTAGTTTGCTGGAGTCTAACAACTCTCACTCATCCCTATAAAACTACTCTTAACAATAGATAACCATAGAAAATCCCATAGTTTCCCCACGGTCATTTGCTGCCTTGAAAGAAGTGGGCTAGAATCCGGCACTTTTACGAGCTCAAAACATGTATCCAGGCTTCAGATCGGATGTTTCCAGCTCAACAGTTACCATGATTGTTGAGGTGAATACCAACCAATCATGGTAACTGTTGCCCAGTTTCAGATCAGATGATGTTTGGTTGGAGGGCATCGTTGAGGTGGACGGGGGGTGCTGGGCGTTGAGGTGGCTCGTGCTGTTCCAGGGTCCGGTGCAGCCTGGGCACGGTGCCCGAGTGCATGATGGGCGCCACACTGACGGCACGCACCTTCACGGGACCTGCCCGAAACGGTGACCACTTGGATGCTGCGGCGCTTGAGGCTTGGTGGAAAAGCTATGGTTAATGGTGGTTAATGATGGTTAAAGATGGCTATTGATGGTTCATGATGGTTCATGATGGTTGATAGATGGTTAGTTGATGGTTAAGCGATGGTTATATAATTGATTGATGGTTAAGTGATGGTTTTACCATGGTTGAATGATACAAAGCCTATGGTTTTAGGGTGGTTGGTGATGGTCCGAAGTGTTTGATAGTAATGATGAAATGATGGTTAACTGATGGTTTATGATTGGTAATTAATAATGGTTAGCTCATGCCCGGGGTCATGATGAACTTGTGCCAAGTACCGCATCGGGACCATGAACTTCATGGTGGTTGATGGCTGAAAACTTAATCTTATCTGGGCCCAATCCACTATCGTATATAGATAGCCATCAATTTCTTAATCAACCATGAAGCTAAGTGCCGCTGCCATTAATTCATCAATCTCATCACTGATAATAGTTTCCCCAACACTGAAACTGGCTGGTGGTTTGAAACCCCCTGAAAAATACTAGTCAACGAACCATCCCAAAGTCAATGGAGGAACAAATGTTTGAGACCACCAACAAATAGCTGCTTGAGCATGATTGTTGCTTATTGCCCTTACGATAAACCATTGTTACTAATTGTTACTAATTAATCATAACTCCTAAACACATCTATAAAACCAGCATTAACCATAGATCACCGAAGAAAACCCTTCCAAATCTCGCACAAAAGTGACCCCAGATATCCCAACCCGTCTCCTCCTCAGTACCGTGACCGGATGCACCCCGATGGCAACGACCTTCCGACCAAGTCCCAAGTCGGGGATCCTCCCGTGTCCGCACCTCTCACGGCAAAGGCAGCCTAGCGGACGTCACCCTACCGGTATCTTCCAAAAAGAAATGGCCATGGGTCAATATCAACCAACCAATAATGGAGGCTAATAACCAATGAAACTATAGGGAAAACACTGGTTTATACAGAAAAAATAGTTGGGTGGTTTCCTAAAATATGGAGCCACAAAAATGGTTGGATTCTTACTACAAATGGCTGACAAAGGATAATTAATTTGGCTAAACCACCGAATGGGTGGAAGGGGATGAAAGATGTTGGGCTGCTTGGATCTTGGCATTCCTTGGTTCCGTGTTTCGGAGATGTATTTCAACCCAGTTGAACGTAACACCACCAATTATGAAATTGACTCATCCCAGTAGTCAACGAGAATACTCTAATGATTGATGAACCAAAGAGCGTATCTGCTCTGTCCTTGCATGATGTGAGTTTACATCACCTCAACCTGCCATGTGTGCTCCTCTTGTTTTCAATCAGCAACTATCATTGTCAACTTATCATTAGAGCCTGTACCTACATTTGTGCTGGTCATGCCATCTCGCCGGTATGTTTGCATTGCTACATATCTGCTGTTTCCGGTAACTTAGTAATTCGTAGCTTGTAAATGAATACACGTCGTATTTGTTCTAATCACACTAAACAACCAACTTTCATTGCACTATGTGCAGAAAGATCAGAAAGATCGATGCAAATGATCTTATGCCATCAATTTGCAATGCCACTACAATTCCCATTGTTTTGGTGAAGACTGACTCCAAAACCTACATCTGATAGCTTTAAGTAATGTCAAGCCGTGCCATGCTGACAAGCGAGCCCTGGCTTGCCCACCAGGGCACCCACGCGAACATTGCGCCTCGGAGGCATTGATGGCTTCAATCAAGTCCTGCTGCAAGATGCTGCTTTGGAACGAGGACCTGGAGATCGGCGAGCGAGGTTGGAGGCGCTACTGTACCAGGTGAGATGAGATCACTCCGTGGTGAAGAGATAGCTATGTGGGAGCTGAGAATGGCTAAGAATGGTTGAGAATGTTTGAGAATCTTTGAAAATGATTGCGAATGGTTGAAAAAGTGAGCATGGTCGATCCTAAAATGATGAATAAGCATGGTTGATTCTTCTTTATGTTTCTGGTTGGTGGTTGAACCACCCCTAATTATGAAAAATATTAATTAGTCAACCAACCATTTGTTCATAACTGCTATAGGGAAAATAAGCGACATGTTAATGAAGCCACCAACCAGGATTGGTTATTCCTTTCCTGGACGATACCGCTTGATCTCTCGCAAGCATCTCGAGAGATGCGTCATGTTCACCTCCTGCTTATGACTCACATGACGATGGGGCAGAGCGAAGATATAAATGTCATGACGATTGTTTATTGTTAATGACTACGACTATATGAGTGGCTATGCTTATGACACAATTGGCTGCATCTTGATACTGAGATATGGTGAAAATGGAGTTCTCCACAACCCAAACTGATCAAAGCATGTGGGGTGACGACTATGGATACCTTCTCACTGCGGTCAGTTACCTCCGAGGGTGTACATGCACCCCTCAATGTTCCGCCATTGCCAAGTAGTTGTGAGATCATGGTAGATATGGATAGATATGGGGGCTTCTTAATAGCTGGGGGGACCCCCAAAATGGTTGGCTTATTATCATAAATGGTTCATAAACTGGATGATTTGGGGGTATCCTCATTTTGAGGGACACCCCTATGCACATGAAATCATGATCTGTTCTATGGGGACGAAGTCATCATTCTGACTAGCAGCATCTCATCTACTCAGAGTTACTGGATTGTAGGTGGAACGGAAAATCGCACGTAGCTCCCGAACCAAAATCGCAGTCATGGTTAATGGATAGCAACAATAGTCATACTGGTGAATAATTAGACATTCTAGCTATCAACTATGGTGCACCATTGCATTAGTGATTATATTATCATGGTTAATAGCTCAATCAGTACTATCTCAGCTATTTCTCATTGCAGTATATTACTAATACTAGCTTAACCAGGGTAAATCAGAAAATCATAATAGATCAGGGTTCATAGCAATGAGAGATCATAAGCGGATTACAATACCAGCTATTCTTGAAGAACCTTGATCTATGCATAAGAATCTATCACCAGAAAACAAAAAAGATTTTGTTGTCACTCCTTGACAATGTTAGGAACAATGAACTCATGAACTCCATCACTATTGAAAGCCATTGTTAATTGATCAACAATAGCAATACCACCTTTGCTCATAACTCATAACCATTGTAAACAACTTGTCTTGATGACCCTGTTCACAATATTGGCGAATACTCATTGGCATGCACCTCCATCTTCATTTTCCCTCCTATCTAATTTTGATGGCAAATCACCACATATTGGGCTGCTGGCTGCTGACGTTTTATGGTGGTCAACAGTGTTGATTGCCAGTTAATTCGAAACCAGTATCAGCCAGTATCAATCGTTCTTAACCACTATCAGCCATTCTTAATCCTGATCAGCCACTTTTGAGATTGGATTAAGAATGGCCACCATTCATCAACCACTATCATCAGCCACCATGGATGATCCACTACGAGGATCCTCAGATTGGTTACTGGTCCAACCTCAACGGTACCGCGGTGCGTTGATTTCTGAGTTTGCAGACTGCAGTTTGGCCACGTCCAAAGGACGCCTTGGAAAGAGTTTTTTACGGCTGGATGTGCAGCTGGGGTTAGTTCACCATAGCTATAAGCCTCATAAGGTAGCTGAACCAAGCCCGTTACGAAACCATGGGATTCGTGACCACTTGCGAAACGTGGGGATGCACATCCAAGTAGGATATTCCCATGGGTTCAATCACCTGATAATGTAGTAGCTTATCGTCCCTATAACTTTGGTGAATGTGACCAACTAAGTGGGGATGTACACCCAAGTATGGATGTAATATCCAGATTTCTTTTCAGGATGTAATGGTTGGGTGTTAAATGTCCTAATCATCATAATAGAGGGGCTATTCTCTTTGTTGGTTGTATCTATGGGTGTTTCTCAAATCATCCGGTATTAGCCATTTACAGTAACGATCCATCCTTTTCTTAAGGGGCTCCCCTACTTTGAGAAACCCATAGAACCCCTCATATGCTTAAGATTCTAGAGATCACTCCAAGTGGATCTTCAGGTTAGACCCAACAGGATCTGTAGAATATTGTAGAATAACCGTGGATGATCCGTTGGATCGGTATCAGTTCATCACGTGATGGGTAACAATGACGGTTAACAATGATGCTTTAATGATTATGGTCTAATGCTGGTTGACAATGATGATTGATGAATATTGCAACATCATCAACCATGACTACATCCATGGCTAACCCGGTGGCAAACCATTTGCTAGCCATCATTCATCACCATTTATAGTGGCTAACCCATGGCTAACCAATGGCTTATTGGTCTTTGTGTGAAAACCAAATCCACTGGTCTAGGCATAGAAACCATGCAGGCCATATCTCACCAACGGCTGATGGCTGATGGTGGTTAACCATGGTTATAGAATGATGGCTAATGCTGGTTGAGGGTGGTCAATGGTGGTGAATCACTGATGCAGCTGTAACCATAGACCATAGCATACGTGGATCACATTTTCCGACAAACTATTTGAGACATTTTCCGACAAACAAATTTGAGACGGAAAATGACGACTAAGCATGTTATGTTCGGTCCATTGGTTGAAACACAGAAATCAACTAACAGTTTGATGAACAATTAATTAATCTTCGACCTGGATCGTGCTTGTCCACTTCTCATCCACTGATTGGGATTTACCAACTGCTAAAGGACTAAGGATGTACTGATGGGTCCCCGCACAAACCATTAGCCTGCGGTAATCTAACATGGCAATGGAAAATCACGATTTATCTGGGCAAGCATCAATAGTTGGTGGACATATGGCAGTGGGTCAAAACCCCGTGCCCCCTGGTTCCCCTATCATTAACCATTGTTTTCCTTATCATTTGGTTGGTCACTATCCCCTACTATTGGTTGGTTAACTGCTTGACCCATAGCCATATCTCGCTGGTATATCCCCTATAGTTGCTAGTTGTTATCCGCTATCATTAACCATTAACCAGCTAATTAAACCATGGGGTTAGTTGGTCAAATTACCAGAGACTACCCATTTCGTGACCTGGGTCCAGCAACACGCAGGCCATTTCCGGGATCTGAGCGCTGCGGCGATCTGGATGTGAGCGTAGAGTGCAGCAACAGGGACCCCCTCAGCAACTCGGGGTTTCACGACGGTGGGACCCTGCAGGGATAGCAGCGGCTAGCACTTGGTGCCCCAAAACCACCAACGAAAACCATTGAAGCAGGTCATGAGGACGACGGAGTTCGAGGACAAGAAACCTGTGATCATTCGATCTGCTTGGTATGCTGTTACTTGGTATGGTGTTACTTGGTATGCTGTTACTTGGTGACTATTTGAGATTTACGATGTTTGACCGTCTTCGAAGAGAATTCCGCTGGGTGTCAGCGAATTTAAGTGATGATTTGTTCGAGATCCATGATTTTTGATGTTCAAAAAGAATGGTTTTGGTTCAGAAGTTGAGTACCAAAGGAAGTGGGTTCTTTTGCCTGGGAATATCTAGCAACTCGCAAGGTCGAAGCAATAAGCCGAGTCACGATTATCTGCTCACTTCCAATGCCGCCATTCCGAGTATAATTGCTAAAAAAGTATTAAATAAAACATGAAATCATGTTGCGATTCTCTTAGATTCGCAGTGTGCAAGAAGACTTTGCGGTGTGAGTCGATCCACGCAGAAGGTGCTGCTTGAGCGCCTCAAGAGAGTGAAGCCTCGAAGTGCCTTTAAGGCACAGCTGTGCTGCGCAAGTCATTGGGGGTTGAAGTTTCACGTCAGGAATTCATGGAATCCATTGCATTTCCATGGGATTTTCACTTCAATCATTTCTGGACATTAAATTTCTGGGCTTGTCTAAAGCCACGGTGGTGCCTACCAACCATCCAAAACCATCCAAGAGGCTATTCTTCATAAGGAAACCACCAACTGCGTGGCGTCCAGTTTGACTTGGCGCTGCACCAGTTCGTCAGTCGCAGAGGGAAACCACCAGTGACTTGGGAGTACACCATTTGTTTGACAAACCCATACTTCGGCTGCATCGAACAGCATCATTGAATTGAACACCTCTGGTTAACCCTTGCTACCCCTCGTTGACCCCAAACCCCTGTTAACCCTGAGCCCTTAACTCTTGTGAGCCCCTATGATTTATCGAAAAAATACAACCACCACATGACATGATCATCACCATCATCAACCCCTGGAACCACCAGCCGGGCCCAGGTAACAACCCTGCGCCCAGTGGCTGAAATCCAGGTGAAAGATCCAGGTCTTGAACCTGAATAGGATGTCCTGGGGCGATAGCATCGTGGGGAAACAAGCTGGGTCAAATGATGGTTAATTAATGATCATGGTTAATGATGGCTCACGATGGTTCACGATGGCTGATGATGGTTGATGATGGTTGATGATGGTTGATGATGGTTAATGATGGTTGATGATGTTAGTGATGGTCAAAGATAGTGAGTGACGGTGGTTAAGCTTGTGATGGTGAATGGTGGTGGCTAATGGTGGTTAATTGAACGAGCTGAGCAACCATCAGTGAGAATGGCTAATGGTGGTGGTTAATGATGGTTCATGGTGGTGGTTAATGATGTGAATAGCTATCCGATTAAAAATGAATGGTGGTTTGTGGTGATTAGTTAAGGGTGCTTCAAGATGGTCTGGGTCTGGTTGGTGGTTTCAACCCCTATGAAAGCTATCAGTCAGCCGACCACAATATGTTGATAATTGTTTAAGGAAAACAAAAATGTCAATTCAACCATCAACCAGTAGGTGATCAACCCCTCGTTGCTGATTATTATCCCCTATTATTGACCGTTATTATAACCCTTATGAAAGCTGGTTCAAGATGGTTAATCCCCTTATAGATGGTTATTATTACCCCTATTATGAACCGTTATTCCCTATTACTAACCATTGTTCAAGATGCCTAATGATGTTTAGATGTGAATCAAACCACCAACCAGTAGTTGCTTTAGGCATTGTTTTTCTTATTTCCCACTAATTATTGGCCATTATCAATGGTGATAACCACCTATTCATGATGTTGCTGGAGGACATGGGGACTGCACCGCCTTTCATCGCCCCAGGTGGGATGAACGGAGCCAACCCTGAAACGACAATAAAGTCGTGCCCTAGTGACCAAGGATTCAAGTCCGAATGGCGAGCTACGGCTGGATGTGCACCTGGGGTTATAACCATGGTTAGTTTGGCCCTATACGGTAACTTACAACTACTAGAAACCATGGGTAGTGACCACTGACCCGCCGTGGGGGTGCAGATCCAAGTTGTGACGTTCCTGTCCGAGTCCGCTTCTGATTCTGATCAGTCAACAGCTGGCAAGGCAAAACAAAGATCAATAACGTTTGTTTGCAAAGCATATAGATACGTATTTCAAAAATACCTATATACATTTCAAAAAAAGTATATATATATATATATATGTCTACATATATACTGTATATACATCTGTACACTACGTGTCTTCATCAATCCTCGACGATCTCAGTGACCAACAACAACTCTGCTGAAACTCATCGAATAAAATGGCCGTGGGTCACTACCCTGGACAGTCTTTGTTGGGATGTTCAGCTGTCCATTTTTCGTCACCATCTGGCGCCGGCTCCACCTTGTCGTACTCCTGCTCTCCATGCGAGGGTCTGTTTCAGGCCTGCATCCATGGGCCAGGTTGCGATGATAAATCGCCGTGTAGCAACTCTACTTTATTCGTGGTGACCCTTAGTGATGTTCATCATTAATGACTTAATTGATCAGTCGATTACAAACATTATCAGGCGATGATTGCCAATGATGAACCAGGCCATTTTTTCCAGTTTTTGACCTTGATTTAACATTATTAGCCGAGATCAACCAGTATTGAGTATCCATTGAAAATCAGCAGCAACCATCATTGAACATTGAATGAGGTTGCCGATGCTAACAACAGTTTACAGTCATCTGCGACTCTTGCATGCAGCTACAAGTTAAGGCATTGATTATAGCATTTGCTTGTCCTACAAGTATCATGTAAGTACTTGATGATTGAAGAGTAAATTGGCAGTGGGTCAAAACCCTGTACCCCTGGTTGGTCATTATAGGTCATTATTGATGGTTAATATTGACCCATAGCCAATTGTTTTAGTCGATCTAGAAATTGCAGTATTAGTGTTTGCCGCATTGCCCTGCAAGGTATGGGCCGGGTTGCAACCTACACCGGATTCAATCACGAAGCCAAGCCGCAGCAAGTGAAGGACGAGAAAAAGGGTTGCTCAATGCATATATATGGCTATGGGTCAATATTAACCAGCAATAATGGGGGTTACTAACCGACAATAAAAAAGCAAACTAATGGTTAATGATGGGGAACCAGGGGTACAGGGTTTTGACCCACAGCCATATCATGCCCAATGCATACAATTTTGCATCCCCCTTTCAAATGCACAAACGGAATTCTGTTTCTATGACCATAGACTCTGGAGGTCCTCCTATCTCATTCCAGCCCCAAGATATTTGCAGTACAGCAACCAACATCTTAGTATCAAGCGCCAGAACAAGCACGATCCAAAATGATCATGCAACCAAGAATAAGACTTGAGGACGTCCAAGAGTGGCGCACCCCGGAAGTCAATAGTGTTCCCCACTGAAATTCATCATCCAGTAGCCAGGCACCATCCTCGGGCAGCGCTGGTGTTGATATCAAGGAAGTGGCAGTACACCTTATTGACGATTCTTAAACACTGTCCTTAACCACATGATATATGGGTTGATTGGTTGATTGTACAAATCCCGCTTGGTTATATTAGATACCCTCTTGTAAGCCAATCTGGAAGTTAAGAATTACCAAGTTCTGTAGGTCATCGAGCGAAAATGGTGGAATTTCCAGTTCCCAGTGAGTTTATCAGGCGGTAGGCAGTACAGTAGTGGTCACCAGTTAGTAGACACGACCAGTTAGTAGACACGACCAGTTGATGACCAAGAACCAGATAAAACTCGAGCCGGCTGATAGTAGTAACCATGATATCCAAAAATACGAAAAATTGAAAGCAAGC
>VSDK01015282.1:78447-124385 GCA_009767595.1 Symbiodinium kawagutii
GTCAGCAGGAGCGACTACCTTGCTGATCAACCTGGTGATCGGTGGTCCCTTGGCCATTTCTTCAGCTTGGAAACTGCGCATCTCTCCAGACTACGTGAGACGCCGGCGCTTGCAGCTTTGAGTCACATCGGAAATTGTGGCTCCAGGATTTGCATGGCACACTTTGGCCAACAGCTGTCCATCAGGCATAACCACGCGAAGGCTCTGCAGGCTTGTTTTCAACTCAATGGCAAGGTCCTTGTGTGTTTCCCAGACCAAATCTGACCCCTGCACGTTCAAGCGTAACTGCTCTTCCCCCGCCAAGTTTGAACACACCAATGTCAATGCATCACCGGAAGACTCAAAATCGAGTTGAACAGCCACAGCTCTATCAAGTGACATATCGCTGGTGTAGCTGACGCCAGGCTCCAAAGATGGAATGTCGCACTCCCCTTGGACATTGCGCCCGCAAGCAACAACCCTACCGTCACTCCGAAGAAGCACTGTGTGAAACCGGCCAGCAGAAACCTGGATGTATGACAGCCCCTCGTCCAACAGTGGAATGTTGCATTGTCCGTTGCCATTGTGCCCACAAGCAACAACACTACCGTCACTGCGAAGAAGCACTGTGTGGTACAAGCCCCCAGAAACCTGGGTGTACGACAGCCCCTGATCCAACAGTGGAATGTTGCATTGTCCGTTGCCATTGTGCCCACAAGCAACAACACTACCGTCACTGCGAAGAAGCACTGTGTGGTACAAGCCCCCAGAAACCTGGGTGTACGACAGCCCCTGATCCAACAGTGGAATGTTGCATTGTCCGTTGCCATTGTCCCCACAAGCAGCAATGCTACCGTCACTGCGAAGAAGCACTGTGTGGTACAAGCCAGCAGAAACATGGATGTATGACAGCCCCTCATCCAACAGTGGAATGTTGCATTGTCCGTTGCCGTTGTGCCCACAAGCAACAACACTACCGTCACTGCGAAGAAGCACTGTGTGGTACAAGCCCCCAGAAACCTGGGTGTACGACAGCCCCTTATCCAACAGTGGAATGTTGCATTCGAAGTCCTCATTGCGCCCAGCAGCAATAACACTACCGTCACTCCGAAGAAGCACGGTGTGGTACAAGCCAGCAGAAACCTGGGTGTATGACAGCCCGTCATCCAACAGTGGAATGTTGCATTGTCCTTTGCAATTGACCCCACAAGCAACAACACTACCATCACTCCGAAGAAGCACTGTGTGTGCATCTCCTGCAGAAACCTGGATGTACGACACTCCGTCATCCAAAATTGGAATGTTGCATTGTCCGCCGTAATTTTCCCCCTCAGCAACAACGCTACCGTCACTGCGAAGAAGAACTGTGTGGAATCCGCCTGCATGTGCCATTCCTCGTCTGGATCTAGAGCGATTTGTGTGTGTGTGTTAGTGTCTCGGGCCACAGTTTGAAGCTGCAATGTGCCATAAAAATACTGACAGCTTCTGACATTTGTGCGCATGTATCAAGAAGTACAATAAGCCTACTACGCTGATTCTGTAATCCCATATGAACAGTCTACTGAGTCTACTGTTGATTCCGGTGTGATACTGTGTGTAATGATTCCCTGTGATATAATCACCCAGCAATCTTAAGCGTTGCTATCCCACCATGCGCAGCCAACAGCTTGATCAACAGCAGCTGCATGGCTCAACAGCAGGTGTCTCTTTCGATGCTCTGGTGATCAATCGCTAGCAATGAAAACGGGTGGCATATCAACAATAACCGGCGTGTTGAGAAATTTCCACTTTCATGGCTCAGTAGCAACACCAAAGATATCCTGGCGCCTAGTCACACTTGGCAGAGGCAACTCAGGGAGCATCCACGAGGTGAGGGAGCACCCCAACACCATCGTCAAAGTCGCGGAAGGTGCTCAAACCACCAGTAATTAACCAACATACGATGCAATTTATGAATCAATTACCAGTAATCATCATTAATCATCATTGACCATCATTTACCATGACTACTGTAATCATCATTAATCATGATTAATCAACCATTTGCTTCACTGCTTGACAGCCCCAAATGGGTCTTTCTCAAAATAAGGGTCCCCCCAAATCATCAAATATAAAACATTTATAGTAATAAACCAACGTAAGCCAACCATAACTTTGGGGTTCCCTATTTTAGGAAACACTCATTTTTGGGATGGTTGAATTCTTGAGTCATAGCTCACTATTTTTTGGGGTCCCCATGGCTCAAAAAAAATCAATGGGTTTGTATCATTCTCGTTGGTCATTCTCCCTTCTGTTTAACCATTATTCATGGAGCGATAAGCCCATAGTTAACCAATATTAATCATAGTTAACCAGTATCAACCAGATATGATAGATAAATCCAAATCTGGTTGATACTGGTTAACTATGGGTTGATAATTGTAGCTAACCCATAGTTAGCCCATAGTTAACCATAACCAGATATCAGCAGCCGTCCAAATTTCAGAAAGAGCTCGACTCCCGCCGCCGACCTTCTACGAGATCTCGTCGTGCCGTGGGCCGTGTGAACCTGGAAGCATGGCGTGGTCCGAAAAGATGATCAATGCTGGGGAATGTTAGGTCCATATTAATGGTGGTTCATAAGGGTTTATAAGGGTGGTTTATAAGGGTTCATGGTGGTTCATAAGGGTTTATGAGGGTGGTTTATAAGGGTTATTGGTGGTTTACAAGGGTTAATACTGGTTCATAAGAAGTTGATGGTTTCTTGGATCATCCCCCTTCACAGCTGGTAACTGCCTAGCTGATTGGCGGTTGAACCACTCCGTCATGAAAAATATACGCAAGTCAACCAACCATTTGTCAATACAATTGGAAAAATGAAACATGTTTGAAACCACCAACCAGCCAGTGACTTTGGTTAAACCTGCACGTATGGTAGTTACTAATCATGGCTACTAACCGGTCACTAGCCGTGCGATGATCATCCAAGCAATGACCAAACATCACTCCCTGGCTGTCTCAAGCTGACCGCAGAAGTGATGGGAAAATCGACGTGGAAAACCTTAAGAATGGTTGGTCATAACCAGGTTCCCAAGAGATTTTCCCTGCAGAACCAACCCAGTGAACCAATGGTTCATCAGCACCAGTTCTTAAGCCGCGAGTCGTTGTATGTCGGTTCTCCGTGACCAGCGGTTCTAAGGACAGCGAGCGATTGGTCCATATCCATAGGTACTTTCTTTGTCATCAACCAGTATCCCAGAAATCCACTCAAGTTGATCATGGTTAATCAGGGTGAATCAATTGGTACCTCCAAGATCGGTGATTTCCAATGTCAAAGACAGGCAGAAAATGGATTCGCAGAACTCCACGCACCACAACGTGTACCACGAAACAATCCATCAATCCATGCGGTCGTGTTACGGATGATCCCAACAGCAGTGGATCACCAGGTTGCTTAGGCAACGGATAAGCCATGGCGTATGCGGTCCATCCACATCATCTTTGAAGCAAAAGGTCCATGTTCATTGTTGGCACCAGCATGGAGGTACATCAAGTATGTGCATGTGTGCATGTATAATATGAAACAATATCTATACATATATATATACTTACTTTGATATGTTCATCTATGTATCTATTTCTCAATGTATATATTATATATAGACTATTAGTTTTAGAACACATAATGACATAATGTCTTATGTATGAATGTATGTATATTAAAAAAACCTTTGGATTTTACGTAACACGCATCTACACATCTACAAATCCATGGCGCAGGACTCATCGTCCCTCGACACCAGTTTCTGAGATCATCTCGGTGCATTTGGGCCTTGTTTTTGTTTAGCTGAAGGCAACCATGGGATTTCCAGCTGCCAATAAAACCCACCATATCTGTACTGAAAACCTATGGAATATCACTAGTGCCACTATTGTTTGTTGATGTATGGCTAGTATTCATTCCTATGGATCTTCCATTCCTAAGTCCAAGTCTCAATAGTTGTGCTCCCAAACCAACTGTAGGATAGAACACATTTTCGCCATTGTTGTTAGCCGTGTTTTCACCAGTCACCATGACTCACTCTTTGTCTGGTTGGTGGTTATGACCCCTATGCAAAATATGCTTGGCAACCAACCCAGCATTTGTCAATACAATTTGGAAACAAATGTCAAGCAAACCACAACAGTCGCTTCACCATTGTTGCTAGTTATGATTCCCGTTTCTTAACCATTACTAATTACTTATCATAACCCCTAGAAAACCCTAAAAAATCTCCATAAACCAGCATTAAGCATAGATCACCACGGGAAATTCCATGCTTTCCCTGTAGAAGCACCAGCCAGTTCTGCTCCATGGCCAAACCGCAGCTGAGCTGCGCGAGCCGCTTGTAGTCCACGTGTTCGACCTCCATGGTGACGCCCACCTCCATGAGGGAAAGGCGGTCAGAATGGTTAGTAATGGTTACTTAATGATTAGCCTAATGGTTAGTAATGGCTAACTATGATTAGTAATGGTTAGTAATGGTTAACAATCATTAATGGTTAGTAATGGTTAGTAATGATTAGTAATGATTAGTTGGTCATTACCTAAGTATCATTAATGATCAATTAACCAGAATGGTTAGTAATGGTTAGTAGTGGTTAACTATGATAGTAATTGTGGGTAATTGCAAACCATTATGATTACTATAATGGTAATTATGATGATAATGGTTAGTAGTGGTTTGTAATGGTTAATTGTCATAATGGTAATTACTAACAAAATGGTTAGTAATGAATTTGCTGCTGCTTAGGTTTCACCTTGCGCTGTGTGCGCGGACGCAGTCAGGCTTTCGCTGCGGCTCGCCGCAGCTGGGGCTGGCCGCTAAGTGGGAAGGTTAGTAATGAATTATAATAATTGATCGCCATTATGTCAGTAATTACCATGACAATGGTTGGTAATGATCATAATGACCATTATGATAATGGTTTGTAATGGTTAATTACCAATTATGGCGATCATTAACGTAATTGTCGCCTTAATCATCAATGATTAGTGCTGGTTAATTGATCATTAACGATTATTAGCACTATCGCCTCTGACTATCACCATTATCGTTAAGGCGATCGTAATGATCAATTAAGCAGCATTCATTAAAGTATCACCATAAAGGCGATCATAATGGATCATGATCATTAATCAACCAATGGTTCATTAACCAACCAACGATTGGATGAATGAGCTACTAAAACCGTGCGTTGAGGAGATTAACCATCATTAACCAACCATAATGGATCCCTAATGGTTAACCAACCAACCAACTATGGTTTTAGAAGCTCATTAATCATCTCAATGGCTAATGATGAGTAATCATCACTGCAATCCTCAGGGGACGGATTTTCATCTCGTGATGAGGCTGTAGACTTGGATGACGAGTAACCTAAAAGGGGGCTATAACATGCTATCACTATGGTTGCTCACCAGTTGCTTAGTGCGGATGTACCAATCGCATGGATGCCACTTCGAAGATCTGAACAGGTCACCCTGCACCCGGGCACTAGAAACGCCACAGGTAGTGAAAATGATGGATTTGCAATGTGGGTGGGTCAATGCCCTGTTACCCTGATTGATGAACATCCCCCAAACGGCCAAGTCGTCGAGCTGTTGGGATATTCATCTAACCCTTGTTTGGTTGGTAAATAATGACCCATAGCAATATTGTGCACCTGCGGTGGAAAATTCGCCTGAGCACAGAGGAGGTCGTCATTGAGCAATGTTTAAATGCGTGGGGTTGGGAGTCGGCACTCAGGTTTTAAATGACAGGCGCGTTCCATAATCAGTGGCTTGAAAGTTGTCATGAATGATCCGCGTCATTTTTGTATAAATACTAGGAATCACATTACAAACCTAGTCCATCCAGAATACCTGACGGCCTGACGACCCAAAACATATCATATGTACATGTCTACCAAAGCACTGATACACTACAAACTATGATATCATTAGCTCACCATCCATCACCTATTAACCAGATTATCTCACAAATTATCCAAAACATATCACTAATCAACGAAATGACATCACTAGTATGACATAGTGAATATCTTATACCGAATTGACCAAACAAAGTTGGTTTTCCCAAACCATATCACAAATCCACCAAACATATCTACTCTGGTAAAACAGTTGGTAGTTACACCATAATCCAATCCGTGCCTTGCTGGTCCCATGTCATGCTACAACCTCCCAGCGGATCACGCTCTCCACCTCCTGAGCATACTCCGGTGGAGACAATCCTGCGGACTCTGGACCTTGGCACGAAGGCGGCATCGTAGGTCATCCGCAAGAACCAGCAATGATTTAGAATGCTTAGCTGGTTGGTAGTTTGAACCCCTATGAAAGATATTAGTCAACCAGCAAATAGCTAATGAATACTATTGTTAGTAAATCCATGAGTGGCGATAATGGTACAAGGAATGATGATGATCGATCTTGTTTCATCACTTGCTTCATTAATATTGCATAATATTCATTGCGTCATGGTAGTTATGATAAGGCTGAACTGATTGACAAGAACTGATGATTCATGATGGTTATTGCTTCAGAACCAACTTTTCCTTCGAATGCTGAACGTGATGCATTCCACTCGTTGCGCAAGCGCGCAGTTTCTAAGCCTCCCTGCGCTGCCATGGTGCGAAGATCACTGCGGCGGGATTCACCTGATGTACCCAACAGAGAGTTTTCAATGAGCAGTGGTACGCGGTGGTTTCTCAGGCCACAGGGAACCCCAACTAATACATGGCTTGATAAACTATCATTTGGGGTTACCTATTTGTGATGATGAACTATTGGGTGAATAAACTAGTATTGAATGATCTCAGCTGAATAATATTTGGTTTATTACGTATTGGATGATTTCAATAATGCATTAGGGGGGGTCATCTATTTTCAGCACAGCCCGAGTGCTGAGAACATCGGCAACGCCTAGGGGCTTTGCCGTGGTTCTATTTCTTGGGCACCACGGAAGCGCCCAAGGGCTTGCGCCCAAGTGAGTGCCCAAGCGCTGATGCTCTGTGAGCTTTCCACACTACTGGTAATGAACGCTATATCTCTTCATTTGGTGGTTTACCAAAATAGGAAACAAAAAAAGTGGGTTTATTACTACAGATGGTTAACAAATGATGATTTAGGGGTACCCCTATTTTGAGAAACACTCATTTGGTTGTGGTTCATTGGTCTTAACTCTACGTCTGTTTGGTATGAAACCTAAATTGGTGGATGTTATTAACCCTTTTTTGGGAACATCCAAGAAATCTTGTTTGTATGTTCATGTTTGTCGGTCATTACAGATTCATACCAAACACTAACAGTTCATTACCCCTCAACAACCATCATTAACAACCTACTCAACCTCGGGTACGATCAACAGTCAACGGCAACTAGTCAACAGTACAGCACTATATGTAAAACAAGATGTATCAACATACCTCTCTATCTCTGCGCAATCAAATGTATATATTATTATGTATATATATATATACATCTATATACATACATGTAACATTTACTGTACGTGGTTTAGATATGCTGAAGTGAATACACGTGTCCGCTGATATAGTCAAATCACTATATCATATGTGCATATATGTATATGAATGGTATTGTCTGGTATCTGTTCCCTTTATAAACATTTCCAAACACATGCAAATAAGATATTTCGTATTTAAAATTGTATGTGTAAATATATTTAGATATATATATATATATATAATAAAAACATATATACATATATACATATATGTATATTGTATATATTCGCATGTACATTGCCTTTGCTGTTCTGACATGCCCGAGACATCTGCAACACCGTCACTTCAATGGCTGTACCGCACCGTGGTGGAGGACATGGTCGTTGAGGTGATGGAGCTGTAGGTCATTGTCCTGGACGGTGCGCGCCCGTCCTCGTTGGTGTCTAACGATGGTTGATGATATTACAAGGTGGGCTATGAGGATATGGCTGTGGGTCAATATTAGCCAACCAATTATAAGGGGGGTGACCAACCAATAATAGGGAAAACAATAGTTAATGATAGGGGAACCAGGGGGTACGGGATTTTGACCCACAGCCATATGAGGGTTAAATCATGGTGAGATATACGGTTGATGTATGGTTAAATGATGGCTAAGTGATGATTACCACAAGGTTGGCCCTTCACCAGCGGCCCTAGCCGTTGGGTTGTCACTAGGGCAAGTACCAGGCAAATGGTAGATGTAACTATAGTCAAATGGCCTTAGAAACCAGGTAGCAACTGGGGGGGCCCACCTTGTATGTATCGTTGATGATGTCATGCTACAATCATAGTGAGCATAGTTGATATACCATTAATTGTGGCAGACCATAGTGGCATATCAAACAGTTTTGACTATATAATATCAATGATGATTGTTATGCTTAACAAATTGTGGTATACCATAGGGGTATGAATCAATATAAACCTATCAATGATGGGGATAATAACCAACAATAATAAGGGGAAAACAATGGTTAATGAGGGTGAACCAGGGGTACAGGGTTTTACCTACAAGCATAGTGGCTTACAAATCTTCACAATGGCTGCCATAGCGGCTTACAATGGCTACCATAGTGGGTAGGCCACCAAATCTATGATGCATAGCCATAGTGGGTTAACTAACGATCAATTCTGGCTCATAATGGCTTACAATGGTTAACAATGGCTGAGTTCACCATGTTGAGCTGGCGATGTTGGTTGCTGATCCATTGGCTGATTCATTATGGCTACTAATGGTGAACGATGGTTGGTTCATGATTGCAAATGTTGGCATATGATGGTATACTCTAATTGAGATTAGTTGATATTTTTTGATAATCCCTGATGATGGTTCGGGTAAACGCCTGACTAATGATGGCTACTATTGGCTATACAAAACACTAAATGAAGGTTGGTAGTGGTCAACGGACAGTCTGCCTTGATAGTGATTGATGTATGGTTTATGTTGTCAGTAGTGGCTAATAATGGCTATATACGGTCAATACTTATTAAGAATGCTTATTGATAAATAAAAAATCATGAAATCTTGTGGACGACGCTTTATCAATCATATATTCCTATATAATTTCCTATAAATAACTAATTAACCATCATAAACATACAAATTCTTAACGATTCCTATGTATATACTGCTTCCTAGGCGCCTTTGGCGCCCATGACTGGCTGCTAACTTTGGCTGCTCCTCGTCACTGGAGCTGTGCCTGTGGTGCTCGAGGCCTCAGGGAAATCAATCAGCTGGCCCTGAAAGTTAGCAAGGATATGGCCATGGGTCAAGCACTTAACCATCAATAATGGCTTATAATGATCAACCAAATCATAGAGAAAACAATAATTAATGATAGGGGAACCAGGGGGTACAGGGTTTTGACCCACAGCCATATCAACCAGGGTTGGATTACTTAGCAGTTAATATCAACCTTGGTTGATTGGCTAACTTTATAAATTAGCAAGGTTAGTTATAGATTGATATACCTTGGATGAACCAATTGGAGCAGTTAGATCAAAAGTTATAACTGCTTAGATCAATCACTTATAACTGCTTACATTAATTTTGATTAATCACTGCGTGATGGTTGATGGCTAATGGTTGATGGTTAATAGTTGATGGTTGATGGTTAGTGGTTGATGATGGGCGATGGTTAATGGTTGATGGTTGACTTATAGATGGTTTGTAATAGGGGATCATAGTGGTTAACCAGCTGGGTATCCCCAAAGTTGCTGCTTTCCCTTGAAGATACTACCCCAAGTAATGAACCTATGGTCTACTAAACAGTGATGACATTGGTGAACAATAAAGCTGCTTCATGGTGGTGAAGCTAGTGATTGATAAGCTCGTTGCTGATTCATCGCTGCCTGGGGTTCAGGACAGTGGTGAAGGTAGCCGAGGTGAAGGTCCTGCTGCTGTCTCTGGCGACTCTCTTTCTCTATCATGCATGCCGCGGAAATGTGTACAGATATGGTGGTTTCATAGGGGATGATAGTGGTCAATGATAGGGTATATATGATAGGGGATAATAACCGAAGGCGAAATGATATATGTGTGGGTATACATATACATTGTTAAAATACAGTACGCATAAATAAGTTCATTTGTGTAAATAAGCGCGACTGTGTAAATAAGCGCGACCAATAGAATCTGGATTGCCAGGGAAAACATGCAAAAAAAACGTAGAAGTCCACTTGTAATTTGATAAAGAAGCTCATGAATGGAGTAGAGGCATGCCAACTATGAAATAGAGCGCAATCATCTGCCCAGTCAAGTCTTGAACGCGCCGATTTGATCCGATTTGTATGTTTAACCCGTATGGGGTTGACATGGGTTGACCATCAATGGTGTTCCCCCAGTTCGTGGATTCTCTACTAATGATGAATTAATGACCACAACATTGGATGAGTTGTGTCAATTTGTCAACAGACTCCAAGTAAATCATCAGTTCAAATGGGGGTTCAGGGGAACCCGCAACGCATTGCATCTTTATCATCATTTATACATGATTGATTGAATTGTTTTGTGTGTTTACATATATCATGTATCTACTATCATTTATAATCTATACTATTTTGCAGATATAAGCAAATCTATACTAAATCTATTATTTGTATCATCTATACCATTTCATGTGCATCTCTATGAACAAGACAGGGTCTACACGCTCCACATCACTGCCACTCATCCAAGCTCGGCATGAGCCTCCAGCCACCCCAGCCACGGTCATGGTCGATGGAGCAGTAAAGGTCATGGTGCCGACAAAGGCTCCCACAGGTGCCTGAGAACAGCACGAACCCGGGACCCTCGCAGGTTGATCCTGTGAAACCTACAAGATGTATAGGATAGGTCATCTAGGTGGTGGTTGAACCACCCATGGTGAACTTGTGGTTATAAGGGTTAATAATTTGGTTATAATAATTGATAATGATCATTACTGGTTGGTGGTTGAACTAACCCTTTGAAAAAAAATTAGTCAACCAACCACTTGTTTATGATTTCTACGGAAAATAACAAATGTTTGAAACCACCAGCCAGTCATAGATATGTGGCCAAATACCTGTGGTTTATTGTGGAGGTGCCCATGTTTAATGGGTATACAATCAGCCGTTCTGGAAAGAACTATTGCCCAATCAAGATGATTGGTCAGGAGAAATTCAGGTTTCATGGCTCAGCTTGTGATGATAGTCGTCAACATCTCGCAGTCAACCAGCTGCAAAACCAAACGGGATTGAATGGTGCTGCGCATGAAATCTAGTATTAATGGCAGTCCTGGTTGCTGGCAGATTGTATCCTGCATATCTTTCAAAAGCTACAAAGCCAGAACAATTGTTGGTTCTGATACCGAGAACACTTTTTGACTCACGACCCAAACATATGTTATTTCCCCAAGTTATAAGCACAGCCGTCCACAAAACAATAAATACCCCAGAATCATCCCTTCGATATCTGCCCTTTTAATTTTTTGGTGTGAAAAGGACCGTCCCAAAGTTGATTACCGATACATATATCATAACCAGCATGCATACATATATACATACATATGAAAATGTACATAGCTCTGAGCGCGAACCCCTCTGTCCACATCCCTACGACCACCGAAGACGCTGGGATGCAAGTACTAACCAGCCTTGGTCTCCACTGATCGCCATCATCAACAACACAACCAAGGAACAGCAAAGCAAAACGTAAAGCAACCAACCAGTGACCAACAAACACCAACCACCAACCAACCACTTCTAGTAAGTTGGTATGTCTTACCATTGTTACCACTTACTCATGGTACTTAAACATCATTTCTCAACCAGCCAAACAAGCAACATCAACCACCACCATTTGGTTGGAACACTACCGGTAGCTCCACAGTGCTCTCTCACTGAAAGGGTATAGGGATATCCCTTTCACGGCCAGAATCGCTCCCTCCCAACTGCCAAACCAACGTCAACCAAATATCGTTGGTTTGTTGGTTGGTTGGTTATGGCTTATGTTATGTTGGTTTATAAGAGCTCATAAGTCAACAAACCAAATTATGGCTTATGGCCCTTATTAATCATTAATTACTACGATTATTCTGACCGTTGTTCATAGCAGCTTATAGGAATTGATGTACCATCGTTAACCATGATTATACCAACCAAACCATGGCTTACCAACCATTCTGACCAGCATGAAGCTGGCCATCAACCGGGCACAGGCTGCCACCCAGCATAGCCCCCAGGTTTCCGACGAAGAAGGACGTGGACGTGGCCACGAAGCTCGTCGAGCTCCTGTGCGACACCCACCGTGGTGATGCTGCCATAGGCAGCGCCTGTGAGCCATGGGGTTTTGTGGGAGTTAACGGCTTTACGGGGGCTATACAAGGTGGGCCCCCCCTGATTAATAAGCCATCTCAACTAATGGTTAACCATGGTTAATAGGGGTTAATAAGGGTCAACTAGTGGTTGACAATGGCTATAAGTTGATAAATAAGCCATCTAACTATAGTTATATCTACCATTTGCCTGGTAGTTACCCTAGTTAGAAGCCAACTTTGCTAAGTAAGGGAGTCCACCTTGTAGAGGATTTATAAAGGGGTTATGGAGGGGTAATGGTCAGTGGTTAATGATAGACAATGATAGAGGATATATAATAACCAACAGCAACAGGGTGTACTTGGACGGTCATGCCCCCTTAGCATCTGGGAACTAACCAAGGTTACCAGGGTTGGCTCACCCCCCTCTTAAGCTTGTTTTCCATGGTTATATCCCAGTAGTGACCCCAGTTGTACATCCAAGTAACGATGTGGTGGCAAATAATGGTCAATGATAATCAACAATGGTTAACCATAGGCTGGTTTTGAGCAAATAATCGTGAATCATAACAGCCAATGATAATTGATAAACAATTAGATATTGTTCAGTGTGATTTGCCGTAACGTGTTATTGACCTCCATTGTCAGAATGGATAATGGGTGATGATGGCTATGTAATAGTGGTCATAGTGGTTCGGAACGATTCATAAAATGGTTGATGGTGGCTAAATGTGGCTAAGACAGTTCAACACAAAGGCCAATAATTGCATTCATGATTGACTCTGATGGTAGATGGATCTTTTGGCGAATACTCAGCCATCATTGGTTGAAGATGGTTTTTTAGGTACAGGTCCTAGCCGCCTCATCCTACCTGGTTCAATGCAGTAAGTAAACTTATAGATCAGAATACCTGGGATAGCTACGAACCAACTAGGCTTTGGCCATAGTGATCTGAGTAGGATTAGTGATCTGAGTTGGCCCAGGCTATCTAAGTGGTCACAACACCTTTGGCCTCGAATATTTCACGAATACCACGGTGTCCTGTCGTGCAAGACCCGTCAATTTACAGGCCGACTTCGTCCCCTAGGAGGTCCTCGTGCTAGCCACAGTCGTTACCTCAATGGCACTGCATCGAAAATCCGGTGGGAAAACCTGAAATGTTCTCCGTTCAACGAGGTAGTACAGCTATTCTTGAGTTGAATTGAATGTTTGCACTGATGGTTGAGGTCAATGGTTAATTAATAGTAGATGAATGGTTGATTGATGGCCATCAAGATTTGTGATATCTTGGGCATCAAACATATTGACCACCAGTTGGAATCGGCAGATCAGCCATTTGGGCGACATTATCCTCACGGAGAAGCATTGAATCTGAGAAGCCACGTTCAGTGTGTTCTGCCTTGGCCTCGGGAACTTGACCCAGCAATCCCCCAAATTTACACACCTCTGGTGCTTCAAAGAAATTGGTGACACAGAAAACCATCAAGAATCCGTTCACAAAAGAAGACGTGTATTTTCTTCAGTAGCTGCGGCCAATACTTGTGATGGTTGATCTATACGGGCTGGGTACCGATTGCCACAAGAAGCATGATTGAAAATGCCGAAAACATCTTTAGGAACTCGTGAGATAGCTTTGACCCGGAATCGCTGCAGTCTGAGACCCGTGGTGTGGGGAGAACCCATATTTCTGTCTGCACGCACGAAGCACAAACATGCCACAAAAATGTGCACTTTTTCACCAGTACTTGTCCTCGAACAGCCGCAACCTCATACAAAGTGTCGTAAGTGGGGGAACGATGACGAAGCAACTCCAGTCATACTTTGCTGATAAGACAACATACATCCTTCCAACTATTTTCGATAATCAAGAAACTATCAAGATCACTCCTCGAAATGAAAGCTACCCTCATCAAAAACGCTCTTATACTGATCTGTTCCCTTTTCAAATGCACGGATCTGTGTTGCTACAACACAAAACGCCTACCGAAGCATCGCGGATCTCCGGGCCCAAGTATATCAGCTTGGACCCCAGAAATCCCAGAATATATATTTGCGAGGCTCTCCTGGGCGCGGCCGCCCTATAAGCTAGACAAATGAGGATAACAAATATTGATTATGTGGAAATAATTGGAAATAAGGAAAGCATATCTAGGAAACATGAAGTAACACATATCTATTTAAAAAATATTTATAGAACACATGAAGTAATAGCGCATGAAGTAAAACATGGTGGATACAATATACCAAGTTCAATGACTATGATATGAAGGCATCAACCAACATGAAGTCATCAACCAACTAACAACTCGGATCACCCGCACCACAGCTCCCATCGCCCAGATGCTGTTGCGGTCGTCACCCTGCACTGTACCCAAGTCTTTGGGCACAAGTTGCTGATCCGATTTCACAAGGTGCAGGTGGGGTCTCCCAGATTGCTACAAGGTGGGCCCCTTCAGTTATAATTTGGTTTATAAGGCCATTTAACTGGTAGTTATAACCCAACTGGTAGTTACCCTAGGTATAAATGGCCTTATAAACCAAACTGGTAATTTATATCTACCATAACTGGTAGTTACCCTAGGTATAACCCAACTTATAGCTGGTTAGGGGCCCACCTTGTAGGCACCATAATTTGTACAAGAAATTATCTAATTAGCTGCTCGCTTCATTTTGTTTGTGTCCTCGACTGTCCACACGTCATGGCCAGGCTTATCAACTTTTGACCTGCGCTGTTGAGATTTGTGTCTTTTTTGAATACTGTCTGTCTAGAATGTCCAATTCTGGCGCGCAATCTGGTCCCTTGGCTTTCAAGTTGTCTCTGATTTTTTCTTGATTTCCTTGCTTAAGCTGCCCGTCAGGCTAGGCGGGTTTAGTAACATGGCCTGTTGAATTCCCATTCAAAACTGTTACCGTGGTACCCGTTTCACAATCCCTTAGTAAGTGACGCTTGACGATGCTCGATAATTGTAAATGATGGTTCAAATTTAAGATGGTTAAAACCTAAAATGGTAATCCATATTGACTTATTGTTATATAATGGTCACCCATTAAAATGAATGATACAAATGGTTGAAATGACCAGTTTCACGCTGGCCCACCAACGCTTTCGCAAATCCAAACATGACACAGCGCCCTCAGCAACTCCCTTCCCACACCACCAACATGGCCGCCTCGTAGACGTTGATGTGATCGCTGGCAGGACTGCGGCTGCCCTGGGTTTGTAGCGGGCTCCCGGCAGAATCAACACGAATCACTTCGGTATTGGTTAGTTCACGTTCCATTGGTTGCCTTACCTATGAGAAAAGCATAATCATCCCAGTTAGTTAGCTGGTTCGTAAGCAAATTCACCATTATCCATTCATCAGAAATTATGAAATAGTAACGATCTCTTATCCATTCAGCACATTTTGTAGCCATTCACCACATGGATGTTTCATCCAGCTCATTGGTCATTTATAGTAGTAAACCAACCGTTGCTTTGGGGTCCAAAATTGTTTCCCCATTATTGTTGTTGATTCTTCCCTATTATCATCCATTCTTATCCACTAGTAGCCATTATTATACCATAATATTAGTTTCCAACTAGCATTGTTACCCAAATTATCGACCACAATGGTAGTAAGTTGGTTACAATACTATCGGCTTAACCCGATCAGCTAATACCACCATGATGTGACAATTAAATATAATGATTCATGATGATATGAAATAGTAACCATGCTGTATGATTCATTACCCTTCAACAAGACTGTATTGGATTTGTTCACCATTTTCATACACGAAACTCTTAGTGACCAACTGATATTGCTCGTGTTCACCAACTTATTACTTACTCATTAGTTACTACAATCAGTTGTAACGATATTAGTTACCATATCACTTACCAAAACTAATATATGTAACCAACTAATATTGGTTACTAATATGGTTATAACTTATGTGGATACCAAAATTATCTGTAACTAATATCTGTAAACCTTAGTCGCAATAATGAGTAACCCATATTTGTTTAAATCCCTTCATCATATATTTCAATCCCTTCACCTAATATGTTTTTAAATCCAGTCACCATGACTAGTACCCCAAATGATATCTGGTTGTGATTAATCAGTTGCAACTCATTAGTTGCTATAGTCAGTTGTAACTTCTCATTAGGCAGTGGGTCAAAACCCCATACCCCTCGTTCCCCTCTGTCAAACATTGTTTTCCCTATTATTGTTGGTTATTATCCCCCATGAAATTGGTTGGTTAATATTGACCCATAGCCATTAGTTGCTAGTAAACCCCTGGTGTTTCGCCAACTTCTCTGCTCCACCACGTCGCTTTCCCGCCGAGTCACGCCGTGAGCCCTGCGCTCGCGCTGCTAGCCGCGCTGCTAGCCGCGCGGGACGTCGTGCTGCGCCGCTCGGTCGTGGACCTCGTGCGGTGCTGGGAAGCAGGGGCCAGGGCCTGGCTGGGGCGAATTGGTACCGAAATGATGGCCTGAAATAACCATTTGCTAATGGTTATCCATGATGGAAATAACTCCATGATAATTATAACTAATAATAGTTCACTAATAATCATATCCATAGTCATTGATGGTGGAATAACCATAAAAATCATTGATGGTTATTCATCAGCCCATCAATGATTTATGGATACTGAATCACTATGGCTATTTCAGCCATAAACTAGTATAACAAATGGTTAATTAGATGGGCTGAAGTAATCAATAAATTGGTGAAATAATCATAGCAATAGGCCAGCAAGCTAATCAGCTAAACATTGATGATAAACCGTAGGTAGCCCCAACCATAGTAATGGCTGATCATTGTATCAGATTCACCGAAATTCATACCAATCAAAGTAAATACTAATGATGGTTGATCATTATTTGGTGGTGGTTGAAATGGTTTCAATTCATATGTCATTGATTGAACACGACGATGGTTGATTGAAGCTTAGTTGATGCTCCGTTCACCGTCTATTGATGGTTGAGTGATGGCGTTACTTGATGGTCAATCAATGGTTTGCTAATTTTGAACTGACTGTTAGGTGATGGTTGGCAAATGATCAACAATGCTTCGAATTCAACAATGTTGAGAGTTGCACATACGAACACAAACTATGTCTACAAGGTGGTTGAAACGCCTTTTCCACAAGTTGTCGTCTGAGCCTCAAATGATCCGCAGTACACCCCGATGACCAAACGAAGGTCAGAGGCTTGAGACAAGCCGATGCGCTGCCAAGCCGATGGAGATGGTGGTTTTGACCGTTCGCCAGTTTGGGTATCCACAAAAATGGCTGGTTTATTACTATAATAACTAATATGGGTGTTTCTCAAGTCATAGGGGTACCCCCAAATCATCCAGCTCATAAACCAATTGTAGTAATGACCCATCCATTTCTGGGGTTCCCCTTTTAAAGAAACCACGAGAATTATTGAATGATTTGGGGTACCCCCAGCTATTGAGAAACCCCAATCTGTGGATCATTCGACTCGGTAACTTGAAGTGGTCATAGTCCTGGCTAGAAGGGGGGGGCAAACCAAGGTGATGACTTCATCAGTGGAATGATCATCCAAGGATGTTTCCAAACATGTGGCCAGCGCCGTTCAGGAACATACCTCCATGGTGAGTAAATTTCTATTTTGGCTGACTACACCATGAATTCTATTTGACAGCATGGCAATATACCTATCTTGATCGCTATCCAATCACGACAGTTCTTTCTGGACAGTTCTTTCTGGCATGTCATGTTTTGTATCCAATAGATATCAGATCCCGGCTCTTTTTGGTTGACCATACGGCGTATATTGGAACATCTTGAAGTCAGGTGTGATTATCCCTACCAGAGTCAAGCATGAGCTGAACTGTAGTTTTTCATTGCTGCAATTTATTCAGAATACTTTATTTATACCTGGCTTATTCTGTTTGGCACCACCAATGTTCACAAAATATCAAATATTCATGATTGGTGATTTGTGTTGTTGGAATTCTTTTCAGATGGTAAAAAACATGTGACCAGCAATTGTCTTTTTGCATGATCTATGTTTACTTTCACAAGCCACAGTTTCTGGACAACGTTGCCCAAACAGGTATTCCATTGACAGCAGTACCAAATCACTAGAGAACTCTCCGCATGGCGTTGTAACAGACCATTCAGGTAGGCAAGTTTAGCGCCTTCGAGTTTGAAACCAGTTTAGCCAGGCAAACCAAATCATGCATGCATCTACACTATGCATGAAGTATTTGCTGTACAAAACGCGTTTTGCCCGAGAAACAAATCTGAGACGGCTTTGGCTTTATGGATAGGACTACCTATGCATGTTCAGTCTACACCCTATTATAATCATAAAGACAACAAGAATAAGCAACATGATTGTAATGAACATGTTTGCAAATAGACATATTATGCAAATAAGCCAATATGCAAATGTATTTGGCTTTACTGAATTATTGCGTGGTTTGCTCGATAAAATTAACCAACATGTTTGGCTTCGATTTGGCGTATCAAACCTCCGACAGGTCAGTGGCTTTCGCAGCGCCGAGGCACGTCGGGGCTTCCGACGTCGTTTTGCTGGTAGCCCACTCAGGAGCGGGCACAGATTTGGGCCTCGCTGGTGGCTTGATTTGCAGCGATTTCAAGCATCCCAAGTAGGGCTGACAAACAGGAGATGCGACGAGCGACCAGCAAATGTGGATCCAATACGTCAACTGTAGGTAGGGGATCATCTTTTTTTTGGCGGCAAGGAAGCTCTAAGCTGCAGCCGCTAGCACGATGGGATCTAATTCAATGCAAAGTCATGAGTAGGGGATCATCCTAGAAAATGATAATCTTAAACTTAAACATGTTGGAATATGCGTAAATTGATCTCAATTGTGTCCACGACACGCATAAGAAGATATACTTGTTTACTTTTTTACCTCCTTTTACCTACTTAGAGACTTTGTGATTCAAGCATGCCTGGGCAAATACATTACATATTCACATAAAATTGATCTTTCCGAATCTATCTCAGATCTATCTCGCTCGATATACAAGGCTACTTTTACTATGCACATAGTGAGGTACGCTGGTACGCATGTCAAAACCATCAAACGCAACACTCACCAGGAAAAAAAAGCAAAACTGGGAAACCTAAATCGGAGGGTGATCGCAGCTTGTCACGATCATATTGCTGCCCAGTTCGCAGAGGGTAACTCCCAGTAACTGTCACAAACCAACAAGCGGAGGGTTGCGTTCTGGCTCAACAGACCAAGGGTAATTGGACCTCCTCCAAAATAAGCATTAGGATGAAATAGTGTTTCCTAGATCATCCTGGTGACCGTGGTATTACTGAGCAATATGACTTGGACAAACAATTGGTGATACCAGAATACCATATCACAATTGTGAAAAAACACCATAATCCCCTAGAAAGCCACCAAGTATGACGGTTAGTTTCACTCATGATACAAACTTTGAAGATCGTGCTCCAAAAGCGATTGCACAAATTGAAGAACTTGACATGGGATACCAAGATATGGGAGGTTGCTTACTCATGCGTTTGGATGTGGCTGATTAAAATATACGTATTGAGTCTGGAGAAAAAACATCTCACAAACATGAGGATAACCAATAAGCTGACACAAGAACTTCCACAGCAGAGTCTTAGCTGGATGTGCCGTGGCGTACGGCGCTTGCTGCCATAATCCGCGTCCTTCCCTCCAGTTTCCTTTTCCAGATCACCAGAACCGGTGCGGACTCCTTGCCCGCCATCATGAACAAACAATAACCAATCATGACCAATGAATCATCAATCATCATTTAACGAATCATTTAAAAGCACTCTTGCCCCAACATCAACCATCATTCAGAAACCATTCACAGCTAAACCATTATTAGCCAAGTAGTGAACAATGAGTTGCCATGAAAACCATCATGAAACCATTGAAATCTACCATCATTAATTACCCATCGTTGTTTACACGTCAAGCCCGTGGTGCAGTTGACTGCTCTACACCATCCCTACGGACTGTCAAAGGTGAACGATGAAAACGAACCCATGTACCATCTGGTTACACCACTCCTGGTGGCTCCAAATCGCTCCTCCTTCCAAGGCTATAGGGATACCTCCAAGCAGCTCCCAAGCAGCTCCCCCAAGAACAAACCACCATCATTCGCCACGACTCTTCACCACTAACCCCTGGCTCCACCACGCTTCACCTTCCCCGCACCTCATTGGATTCCGTCCTCCGAAGCTCTCGTGCACCGCCGCTGCGGCTTCTCCGCGCGGTAAGGGGGGGAGATGCGCTGCTGGAACGGCCTGCACTGGGAAGGCGCAGAAAATGAAGTGATTTCGTGGGTGGTTGGTTGGTTGGTTGGTTGGTTGGTTGATGTTGGTTGGTTAATGTTGGTTGGTTAATGTTGAATGGTTGGTGACCAACCATGGTCATTAATGTTGGTTGATTAGTGACCAACCATGGTCTTCATGATTCAATCTTATCGGTTTTGGTTTTGGTTTGAATGGCAAATTACGGCTGCAACATCAAACAGTCCAAAAACCATGGTTTTCATGATGGTTAGTTCATGGTTTAATTGACTGTTAAACGGCGTTTTGGTTGGTTTTGATTGGTTAGATATGGTTCACCAACCAACCAGCCATGGTTTTCATGATGGTTTGGCCGGTTCATTCATCTCAATGGAGAATTATTTTTGATAACCTAACCTGGTTGCATGGAAAATTCACCACAAAAATAGCTGGTTTACATATTGAAACTGGTGATTTCTAACTTCCAGGTTTGTTTGCCAGGGTGTAATACGAATACAATGATGGTTGTCATGATGCTGAATGCCCAATGGTTCTGCAATCACAGTGATGGTCCCAGCGCCAGTGATCATGGCAATTGATGGTGGCTAGGAGAATGGTTGATGATGTGGAGGAACCTTGGTTGAGAACGGTTCTTTATAGCTCACAATGTCAACTCACTGGTAGATTTACTGCAAATCCAACTGATTTCTCGCTGATTCAGTCGGAATTATTTGTCACATCTTCATGGATGTTTTGTTGATCTGTCAAATTGGGTAAGAACTCAGCATTTGTCACAAACGAGCATCATGTCGTCCATGGGATTCCTAGGCTATCTTATCAGTTGGGCGCATTCATTCAAGCACAATCGTTGGCAAATTCCATTCATCTGACTCCGTATTCCATAAAACCAGCATCTGCATTCGTTAAGCATCATTCTACTAGAACGATCATCACTGCTGAAAACGATGATATCATCCTGGTGATAATGATAAATGTGATGATACTGACAGCAATTTCGCTGATGATAATGAGCATACTGACCGTAACAACAGTTCAGATAAACACAATATTCACGATGATGCCAGTTGTCGTGCTGAAATGACCATAATGATCATGATAATAGTTATGATCATGAAAATCTACTGGAATGATCACCATCCTACTGAACTACTTGAATGATCATCATCACTTCTGACCGTAATTGTACTGATGATAATGACCATGATGACCATAATAATGATTTTGATAAAAGCGTCTAAAGACCGAAATCATCATGATATATCATCATAATCATCATGGTGAACATGGCAATTTCAATGATGATCAACTCCTTTCCCCCCGTCGTCAACGGGTGGCCTGAGTCGCGTTGGCAGCCTGCGGGCCAGTGGGACTGTAGTGGTGTGGCTATGATGGCTGTGGTGAATGACTACAGAAAGTAGTAAAGACTGGTAGGTAAATGACGGTCAATGATTGTTAATGATGATTCATGATGGTAAATGATAGTTGATGAACGAGTGGAGTGGTAAAATCATGGTTATAGTGATCAATGATGGTTTTGATAGTGCCTAATTCAGGCAAAAAATGGAAGTGTATGCAGCTTAATAGTGGCCAAGTATCGTTCACCTTGTAGTCAATCAGCTAATGAATGACCATTAAAACTGACCAATAATCAGGTTGTAAGTAACTAATTACTTCCAACCGCAACAATCATAAGTAAAAATTCAGAAAGTGCAACTAACCCAGGTTATCTATAGTAAGCAAATGTAAGCAACCAATGATTATAATGGTAACACACAATAGTAACCGTTGATCACTCGACACCTGCATGAATCACTGTTCCTATTAAAGCTATCGTGTGTTCCAATTAAAACTAAAGCCAGTTAATGGTCACGTGTGTTACTAGTGACCATTCAAACTAGTGACCATTCAAACTGGCTACCAACAACTGGCCTTTAGTAAGGCCATTAACTGGCCAGTTTGAATGGTCACTAGTGAGCCAATTGATAGTAAGGGTAAGTAATGACCATTCAAACTCACCACGCCCAGACTTCAGGATCACCTGCATGGCAGCGAAGGTCCCACCAAGCACGGCAGGAGGCCAGTGATGTCTCAAGGCGGCCTTGCGTCGGAAGCTGCCCGGCTGGCAGAACAGGGGTAGCTTAGGAAACATGAGGGCTTGTCCATCACCAATGCTTTATTAGTGGTTGATAATGTCATATTAAAGGTGGTTTATTAGTGGTTTTTAATGATTATTATTAGGGTTTGTCATCCATAAGCAGTGTTTTATTAGAGAGTATAAGTGGTGTAAAGGTGGTTCATTAGTGGTTTATTCAAGTATTTTTGTCCATCACCAGTGGTTTATTAGTGATTGATAATGTCTTATCATAGTTCACAGTGACTTAGGAACCATGATGTAACTAACCATTTGGGAACAATTATGTACCGTAGTAACTATTCGGGTTAATTACAACCATTTAGGGAAACAAGCATGCTGCAGCATGCTTGTTATCATTGGTTACTGTTCGAAATCATGATGTGGATTCACCATGGTCAATCGTGACTAATCACCACCAAATGGATGGCTGTTTTTGGTTCATTAGTCATGGTTCGCGATGGTAGTGATGAATGGTGGTGCATGATAAATCATGCCTTCTCCCTATCAAATGGGGCATGGGACATGGTTGCAGATACCCACCATTATTGGGAATGCCCTGATATCCGTCGTGCTTAGCAGTGTGGCTGTCGACCCAACTGCTTGCGGTTGATTGTATGACGACTAGGAATTAGGAATTTGACTTTACGAAGGTAGTTGGGTATCTCTGTGGGGTCTGGAACCCCCCTTAACTCAGGAGAAAAAAAGAAATGTTACATGTACACATAAATATGTATATGTAAATGTATGTATGTGTATGTATTTACATAAAGTGACAGACACTCACTTGGAATATGTTTTTGCAAAAGCACTTCAACGCTTAGAACGACAATTTTGGGTTTCTAAGTGTTTACCTGGAAACCTCAAGCCCCACAACACTTAGAATAAAAACAACACTTAGAATAAATCAGTTGTATATACATATGAAAGTATATTTGATCAACATTTACTTAGAATATACATAATGATATCATATACATGGTGGGTGTTAGGATATGAGCATGCAAATATGAATTGACGTATGAATAAAATCATCTACATATTAATGTATGGACATTAATCTCATCGGAGGTGTAGGCTGGTGGGGAACCATTGGGAGCCACCCTAAAAGGAACGTTGTTGAAGATTACATCAGCCTTTTTACACTGTGAATTATTCTAAGAGTAGGGTTTTCTCCTTTGTTTTCTAGTTCTAAGCCTTGGTTTGGCGGCTGTTCGAAACCAACAGTTAGAAAGATTTCTTGGTCACGCAGAACACTTGAAATAAACCTTCCCTGCAACCATCTTAGTGTTTTTTTCCCAAAATTTATTCTAAGTGGGTGTCCGTCATATGTTGGTTCATTGGCATCCTTCGCCAACTCGAGCACATGTAACACCAGTGCAACCAATGAAACCAGTTCACCAAGCAGAATCGTTGATCAACATCGGTGGAATCCCCCAGAACTCGGGCATCATCACGGGTGCACCAGGAGCAACCCGCATGGGAGCCCGCACGGAGGTTGCTTCACTGGTGCCTCCAAGCGCAAGCTCGGTACAGCATCGGCCAACAAAAACGGATCATGTTTCAACGACAAATACCATGGGGAACTCCAAAGTTATGGTTGGTTTATCTTTATCATCATAAATGGTATTGTTTATCTTCATAAATAGTAAAGCAGTATTGTTTATCTTCATATGATGGTTTATCATCAATAAATGGTAAATATTGATTTATCATCATAAATGTTTTATTTCCCGAATAGGTTTATCTTCATAAATGGTAAATATTGGGGAACCATCAATGACTCAACAAAAAAGGTTTTAATACGTTTCAATCATGAATAATGGTTAAGAATAGGGGATTATCACCAACAATAATGTCGAAAGAACTCGTATATATGGTGATTTCTAAAGCCATGGGGAACCCTAAGTTCTGGTTGATTTGTTACTTTAAAAGGTAAAGATTGGATGTGCAGCTGGGGTTAGAAGTGGGATATAAGCATGGGAATGAACTCTTTTTTTGGTGGGTTTCAACGAGCGTCTCCTGCAGATTTTGCGGCCAATCCAGTGATCTTATGGCAGTAGCCAGCCAATTTCGGGTACGCGCGAGCCGTGTGAGCATCAAATCAATCAACATGAAAAACTTGCTTACCTGACAATTAAATATACCCACAATCACTGGCCTGGGGGTTCATGTTATTGGTTGTCATCCAATATCTAAGTGTGGCTCATGAAAACTTTAGGATTCCACATACCAGGCTTTTTTAAAAATCTCTAACTAACTATATATATATATAACACATTATATATCGTAACTCATTCACAAAAAAGGCGGCAAAGTGGTAACTACTTGATGTGTTTACCCGTAGCTATGGTACTGTATTGTATAGGTTACGCTTCACCAAATTCCACGTATCATTACTTCTGCTTGGGCAGTTTAACCTATACCTAGCCATAGGAGTTTGACCCATAGCTATGACTTATAACCTCTGGCAAAACCTATAGGTAAACTGTAAAGCTAAACAAGGGTGTAGCTACAGGTGTAGTGACCATATACCTAGCTAAAAGGTTAGTGGTTACATAGCTACAGCTACAGCTGTAATATCAGGTATGTCTAAGCTAAAGCTGCAATATATATATAAGTAAACCATAGGTGGTACCTAAGACATCATACAGCTGTAGTTAAACCATAAAACCTTAGGCCACCCGTTCATGTCACCCTTGCCTGGCGCGAAAGCCGTGGTATTTGGAACCTCCTTGGGACGCCGAAGGTCAAGCACAACTGTGAGGATGGCGTGGTCTACCATGGGTGAATCGTGGTTAGTCCTGGAAGTAACCACTTTTAGTGGCAAGCATGGTGGTCAACCATGGTGGTCAACCATGGTGGTAGTGGCTAATCATGGAAGTGCCCTCTGGGAAACCAAGCCAGATGCCAAAAATAATTTGTTTTGATAGGGAAACAATTCCACGCAACCAAGTGCCTGAGAGTAATACCAGGACTGGTTAGTGGACTACCAGGCCTAGTGATCAGGATTGACAGTAGTAACAACTAATTAATTAGTATCTAGGATGATAATAATCATCGGCTACCAGGACTGTGAGTGATACTATTGTCAAATAATCAATGATATATGGACAGGAAAACAAGTGGTCGAACTAGTAAGAACCGACTGCCCTAATTGACCAGTATCACAACATCTGTTGAGAAACGCGTCTCAAACAAAAAACCTCCTAGAATGATCCACACCAAACGGAAAAACAACTGCTGCTGTTGCCAATACAATGTGGTGCAGTATCCCCTAAACGTTGGGTAACTTGGTGAACATAACTGGGGTACCAGTTCAGGCCTAGATGTCGCTACAACTGCTGGATAGGCTCATCTCATGATCCAACAAATATGACTGGCGACTTGCGGAATCAATGGCCATCGCATGCAAGAATGTTGCGACTGTAAATTAATCTATATACAGACACACCAACATCAAAATATGATCTATATACATATACATATATACAACGCAATCGTATATAATGTATGCGTCGCGACAACCTGTGGCGGTAAGTTGGAAACTCCCGAAATCAACACGATGCGCATTAGCGCCTGGCTGTACTCAAGGTTTCTGAATGGCAGGTAGCGGCTCATCTCACTGGTAGCCAAGTTCAACCGACGAATCGCCATCCCAAACTCATGTTTCAAAAACAAATCAAGCTAAAAGGATGAAGAACACATAAGAAATACTTTGCGATCATTGGAAATTGGAAATAATGCTCTGGTACGCTGGCGTGTTGGTTGATATGCCTTGATGATTCGCGACCACCACCAGCCATGATACACCCTCCTTATCAACTAGAAACCATGATAACTCGTCATCCATGTTCAAGCATGATAAACCATTCTAATCCACTAATCACCTTGGTTATAAATTGTTGGGCAACCATCATTTTCTTGAAGACAACCCCTCAACTACAATTCTGAAGCACCAACGCACCATGAACCAACCAACAGCCATCAATTGACCACTTATGAGCATCACTGAACCAACCAATATCACGAATAACCATCAATTCACAATCACCTAACCATAACTGTCACTTGGCCAACCAATAAGGGTGTTTCTCAATAGGGATGCCCCCAAGCCATCGTATATCAACATCCATAACAGTTCCCCCGACTGGCTGCACCAGATGACCAACACCCTAAACATCTGTGATCATCACAAATGGCTGTGGGTCAGTTCACCCGGCGGCCCGTCCCCCTGGTTCCCCCATCACTAACCAGGCTGTTTTCCCTATAGTTTTGTTGGTTATTCCCGCCATTTATTGATAACTAAAATTGATAATTAACATTAATATTGATAATTTTGTTGGTTGTTAACCCCTCATTATTATGGTTAACCCCCATTATATTTTGGGTTGGTTGATAATTAATATTGATCCATTGCCAAATGACCAGCCCTTAACGAGCTCACACATCTCCACCACCGCCTGGCACCCCCCTGACCGAGCTCCCAAGGCACCACGTCGGGGGAACGCAGCGAGATGGAGAAGGTGCGCCCCTCCCACTGCGAGCCCAACGCGTTGCCTGACCCACCGTCGTGGTGGGGAAACCCCCGCCACGTGGGGAATGGTGGGGGAACCCTGTCGAGTTATCATGGCGAACTGCCCAATGGGCACCATGGCTATGCAGAGGTACTTATTGTTACCGAGGTACCCATCGAGGTATGATAACAAGCTACAATCACTGGTTTCCCCGCTGGATGGTGATTGTAGGTGGCAACAAGGACAAAGCCAGTGAGCACCTCGTGAAGTGGGAGTAACCGTGGTGATTGTAGCTACCATTTTTGTGGAAAAGCTTGCCGGTGCTGAACTGCTGAAGGGGCCCGTCGCCATGGTCAGGGTTGCTTCACCCACCTGGCAAGGTGATTTACCATGGGTATATCGCAGCCATGGGGAACTGGTGAATGTAACCATGGGGATTGCAACTACGATTTTTGCGGCTTATATCATTGAGAAGTGGCTGAACTGACCATGGTTACGTTCACCACTAAATGGGATGATCATCCAAGTACCAGGAATATCATGGCGAGAATTCTCTGTAGGTCTTGGCCGTTCATGAAATCTTCGCTATAGAAACTGACTATATCATGGCTTCATCTCCGGTAAACTAAGCTGGTTGCCTGGAATACTTCATGAACAATACATGGAGGTTTCTCAAAATAGAAAACTCCAAAGTTACGGATGGTTTATTAATTACCATGATTTATAAGCTGGATGAAAACTAGGGGGTACCCCAAACTGACTTGAGAAACCACCATGTAGTTGATATATCCTCTATCTTTGTTGGTGATTGGTTCTTAAATTTATGTATATATATATAAATATACCTATAAATAATCATTTCCCAAACAAGTACTGAACGTTTCTTCACACTCCCCATCCCTACAATCATCTATAAAAACCACAAAAAAATCCCGAAATTGACCTCCTCTCTCAGTAGTTGATCCTCAGGATGCGCCCCAGCTTGGCATAGCCCCACCGTTGGTTGGTTCGGGGCCTGGTCCTGGTCGCGCGTGCAGCGTCACCACGATGCTGGAGCAGGACGTGAAGGCCACCGTGGGCGCTGGCCCCGAAGGCAAGGTGAAGGACTGCGGCCGAGGGCGAAACTCCAAGGGTTGATCTCTGGTGGTTTATGGTTCTATTATGGTTCTATAGTGGTTAATCATCATTATAGTGGTATTTATGGTTCTATAGTGGTTCTATAGTGGTATTTATGGTTCTACCTTGATTATAATGGTTCAATATTAGGGGATTATCACCAACAATAAGGGTTAAACTACTAGTGTATGGTGGTTTCGAAGCCGCCACTTTGGGGATCCAGAGTTGTGGCTGGTTTGGGGTTCTAGAAGGGAGTGGTTAATCATCATGTATTATGGTTCTATAGTGGTTATATCCCCTTGGTTATAATGGTTCAATATTAGGGGATTATCACCAACAATAAGGGTTAAACCACTAGTGTATGGTGGTTTCGAAGCCGCCACTTTGGGGATCCAGAGTTGTGGCTGGTTTGGGGTTCTAGAAGGGAGTGGTTAATCATCATGTATTATGGTTCTATAGTGGTTATATCCCCTTGGTTATAATGGTTCAATATTAGGGGATTATCACCAACAATAAGGGTTAAACCACTAGTGTATGGTGGTTTCGAAGCCGCCACTTTGGGGATCCAGAGTTGTGGCTGGTTTGGGGTTCTAGAAGGGAGTGGTTAATCATCATGTATTATGGTTCTATAGTGGTTATATCCCCTTGGTTATAATGGTTCAATATTAGGGGATTATCACCAACAATAAGGGTTAACCCGTTAGGGTGGGGTGGTTTCGAAACCGCCACTTTGGGGATCCAGAGTTGTGGCTGGTTTGTGGTTCTAGAAGGGAGTGGTTAATCATCATGTATTATGGTTCTATAGTGGTTATATCCCCTTGATTATAATGGTTCAATATTAGGGGATGATCACCAACAATAAGGGTTAAACCACTAGTGTATGGTGGGTTCGAAACCGCCACTTTGGGGGTCCAGAGTTGTGGCTGGGTTGGGGTTCTAGAAGGGAGATTAGTGGTTAATCATCATGTATTATGGTTCTACAAGCGTTATATCCCCTTGGTTATAATGGTTCAATATTAGGGGATGATCACCAACAATAAGGGTTAAACCACTAGTGTATGGTGGGTTCGAAACCGCCACTTTGGGGGTCCAGAGTTGTGGCTGGGTTGGGGTTCTAGAAGGGAGATTAGTGGTTAATCATCATGTATTATGGTTCTACAAGCGTTATATCCCCTTGGTTATAATGGTTCAATATTAGGGGATGATCACCAACAATAAGGGTTAAACCACTAGTGTATGGTGGGTTCGAAACCGCCACTTTGGGGATCCAGAGTTGTGGCTGGTTTGGGGTTCTAGAAGGGAGATTAGTGGTTAATCATCATGTATTATGGTTCTATAGTGGTTGTATCCCCTTGATTATAATGATTAGTCTTAAGGGATAATCACCAACAATAAGGGTGGAACCACTAGCATATGGTCGTTTCAAGCCATAGGGGACCCAAAGTTATGGCTGGTTTATTACTATAGATTGTTAATAAAGGATGATTTGCTGGGTCCCCTATTGCTATGGGTCAAGGCCTTTTAACCAACCAATTTCATGGGGAATAGAATAGTCACCAACTCGTAGGAAAAACAATGCTTAATGATAGGGGAACCAGGGGGACTAGCCGGGTGAACTGACCCACTGCCATATGGGTACCCCAAAATAGTGGTACCCGGTACCCCAAAAACCATTGGTTTACAGTGTCCATATTGGGGGGTCATAATTTTCACCCATACCCATATATAACCATATAGCAATAACCCATTAACCATCCATTTTGGAGGATTTTCTTTGATTGATTATGATTAATACTGGTTGACTATAAGTGTTAATATACTATATAATTAACCCCATAGTTTCACAAGTTTGGAGAAATTTAACTATGCCATCAACTACAATGTGGCCCCCCCCCAGTTATAACTTGGTTTATAAAGCCATTGAACTATAGTTATATCTACTATAACTGGTAGTTACCCTATCTATATCTATTTATCACCCAACGGCTATAGCTGGTGAACGGGGCCCACCTTGTAGTTAACTATGCCATATGGCTGTGGGTCAAAACCCTTAGTCCCCCTGGTTCCCCTATCATCAACAATTGTTTCCCTTATTATTGTTGGTCATTATCCCCCATGAAATTGGTTGGTTAAAGCCTTGACCCACAGCCATCAACAACCATCATTAATAATTAATTACTACTAACCATCATTAAGTATAACTATGGCCCCCCGGCAACTGCCACCCATGCCTTGCCAAATCCTCCAGGCTGCCAGGTGCCATTAGACCAGGAGATGCCCTGCGTAGCGAGCGAAGCCGCTGAGAGTGACGGATGGCTGGATCTATGCGTGTGGAGATGTGTATAGTGCAGGTGGATATGTATGTGTATATAGATGCAGCTATATGTGCATATGTAAATGTATATGTGTGTATGAGTATATATATATATAGATATATATAGATATAGACATATATATATATAGATAGATAGATTGATAGATAGATAGATAGATGGGGAAAAAAAGCAGATCGTTATGCGTGTATTTGCATTTGTGTTTTGAAACAAATCATGGGTACTTGGGACAAGATACATGTACATATTTAAACATATTGTACAGTATTATGTTGTAATATATTGTAATTACATATGTTTGTGTTTGCAGTAACTGAGTCTTGGTTGGTTCTGCATATGTGTACCGTATGCAATATGCATATCTCATACATCCGCAACTGTTCTTGTGAGGGTCTTTCTCTTTCCAAACCAAGGAGGTGAGTACAAAAGACCAGACAGTATCAGTGGCGTTTGGCGGGGGCGGGGAAAACCAAAGAGCACCCCTAGTCAACTGCCCAAAAATCAACCGCCAAATTTTGGTTGCCATGGACCCCGTGTGTGACACGTGCGTTGGTGAAGTGCCTGTTGCAATGTCTTGGGCTGTGCGTTTCAGGCCCGCATGAAGTTGATGGCTTCCCCCAGCACCCAGCAGTTGCAGTCGGCACTCCTCCAGGTCAGCGGTGAAACCATCATGGGTCGCATCGAGATCGACCATCTTTCAAGCAGTTAACCTTCAATATTAAGCAAGAAACTCATAGGGAAAACAATGGTTAATGATGGGAACCAGGGGGACTAGCCGGGTGAACTGACCACCACCAAACATCATTGAGTATCATTAATTCACTATCATAGACCACTATTAGTTAACCAATTTTGACCATTGCAAACCATCATGAAGCATGATCGACCACTATCAACTACTAGCAACGATTAACCAACACTGAACC
Organism: Symbiodinium kawagutii; assembly: GCA_009767595.1. NCBI lineage: Eukaryota > Dinophyceae > Suessiales > Symbiodiniaceae > Symbiodinium > Symbiodinium kawagutii. Next base: position 110,051 of record VSDK01015282.1, read on the forward strand.
ACCATCAATCCTACTAACCATCATTTACCACTTTTGACCCTTATCCTACTAACCATCATTCATCACTACTAGCCATCATTAAGCGCTGGTAGCCATTGTTAAGCATTATCAACCATCATTAATCACCAGTTCACCACCAGTCAACTACCATTAACCAGTGTTAACCATCACTTAACCCTACTTAACCACTATTAACCAATATCAATCGCTAAATGGGAATCATCATTAACCATCAGTAACCATCATTGATCATCATAAACCACTCATATCTACGTCGGATCCATCATTCACCATCATTGGGGTCAATTATTCTACCTTGGTCCCACCACGATAGTCAAAATCATCTTATGATATTATCTAGTATGGACCATCATAGCCAGCGTTCAATAATCATCGGCGAACATTTAACCATCATTGACCATCATCAACCACCAATATCTAGTTTGGACTCATTATTCACCATCATTAACCAACACTTACGCATCTTGACACACTAAATCATCATCATCAACCACCATTAGTAGAAATTACCATTCCTGACCATCATTTAGTTAATCATCATTGAGTTAACCATCATGAACTATCATTGCCACCAATATAATCATCATTTAATCGTCATTAATCATCATCAAACCATCACTAAACCATCATTCACCACCATAAAACCCATTGACTAACCAACATTAACCACTATCAAACCATTCATACACCATCATCAAACCATCATTAAGCGTGGAAGTACCACTGTAACCAACAGTTCACCATCATTGACCATCATTAACCTCAAATATCTACAATAGTTCGGACCCATCATTCACCATCATCAACCAACAGTTAACCACTATCAACCACTGCTAACCATCATTTACCACTGTTACTCCTTATCCTGCTGACCACATCAGTGACCATCAGTTAACCGACAGTTATATAACCATCATTAACTATCAGTACCACCAATATGATCATCATTTACTCGTCATTAATCATCATCAAACCATCACTAAACCATCATTCACCACCATAAAACCATTGACTAACCAACATTGACCACTATCAAACCATGCATTCACCATCATCAAACCATCATTCACCAACAGTTAACCACTATAATTCATCATTGAACCATCCATTAAGTATCAATTAACCACTATAAATCATCATAAACCATGCATTTCACCATCATCATAACCAATCATTGACCACTAAAAATCATCGAACCATTCTTAACCAACTTTTCAGCATCAGGTGGACCTCGCCTCATAGTCCAGCACCTTGGCCTCGCCCCGCGTGGACATGGCAAACTGTGGCTCCTGTTTCAGCGGAGCGCGCGCGCCAGTGTGCGGGGCGCCCAAGCCGTTCCCGTGGTGGCGGTGGTGGTGGAGACGGCCACCAAGCAACCATCATCTACGGAGGTGTTGGCGGATTCCTTGGTTGCTATTCCCAATCACTATGAACCATCAAAAAGTACCATCACCACGAACAAGTACCATCAATAAGTTTGTTAATGATTCACTTTTTGCAAGAATATTAAAAACTTCTGCATTTCAAAAATCTGATCATAAACAGTACCATTTCACCATCAATAAATAATCAGTGAAATAAACTACCAACTAATCATTGACTAATTACCCATCAAACATGCCCGGCAGTACCATCATTTCTCACCACATGCGTTGACCGAGCTGGACAGTGCTTCCGTACTCGCAGCTCTCCTCTTCATCATAGATTTGCACGTAGAGTCGTGGCAGAGAGGTCTCCCGGCTCGTTCCCTGGTGCGCTTGCTCTTGGGCAGGCAACTAGGATGAAGGGATACCAAAAAGGCTTTGAACACTGCTGACATGAGCAGAAACCAACACAACAAGATCACCAATGATATCCAACCAACAAGGGAAAACTTGCAACTTGCAAATACCATCTGGCAATCTAATGAAAAATTCAAAGACTCAAAGGAATAATCCATTTCTGGTAGATTTTGTCATTGCCATGCTTAGAATACCAAAGGGTATATACTTGTGTATCTGCACAAATATGCTGTGTTTCCGATTAATAACAGCAGCTTGTTTTATTGTTTTGGCCTTGTTGCATTTTTACCCGTGTCCATACGCTAGAAAGATTGAAACGTGGTAGCCAACAAAAACATCAATCCCTGTCCCCTCCGGTAAACTAACATAGCAATGATAAATCACCATATTTTGAAGACAAACCCTGGGAATCCATCATTCATTGGTGGATTTTCCATTGCCAAGTTAGTTTACCAGAGTGTAAATTCAATTATCAACTGCACACCTATATCGTATGCTTTCTTCAAGCATCTTGCGGTGAAAGGCCAAGCGCAGCTGCGTGCCATGGTCTTGTTGGTCAAAAGCATGTGTATAGAAGTTTTGAATCACAGTATGGTTTTGTATACCATTTCTTGTATAGAAGAAAGCGTGTGTATAGAAGAAAGCATACTAGGTATACATACCATGTGTATGTGTATTTTCAAAACTTGGTATAGAAATTTTCTGCTGATAGGCCTCCGATAATCCACAGATTTGGTGAATCGTAATCATCCAATAATTGTTCAAAACGAAACTTAGCACTTCTTTGTAGCCATCTGTTGATGACTAGTTCCATCATGAATACAAATGATTCGAAGTGGGTAATCCACGAGTCAATCATCAACATGAACCATGAATCACCACCAATCAAACCATTCATCAACCATAAATCAACTATAAATCAACCATAAATTCCCATCACCGTGCGGTCGACCACCACGGTCATCGTTCCCGGTTCACCCCGCGTCGGTGAACCGCGGCCGTCCCGTGACCGGTTCCCGTCGGGTCGAACCGTGGCCTTGCCGCTGGTGCTGCGGAAGTCGAAGCGCAAACGGACCGAGGTGCCCGTGGCCACCTGGGTCAAACGCCATGGTCGTGGCCGAGCCACGGGAGTTAATGGTTGGTTCATGGTTTGTTCATGGTCGTTTAATGGTCGTTTAATGGTTGGTCAATGGTTGGCTCATGGTTGGTTAATGATGATTTATTGCTAAATATGGTTGTTGAATGGCTATGATTGCTGGCGCATGGATTGCATGGCAATGATTGATCAGGATCAATGGTTGTTGAGTGCTTGGCTGTGACTGATGGTTAAGAATGGTTAATGGCTATCAATGTTTGGTTGATAATGGCTAAAAAAGGGGGAACTAGCCATAACCAGTACTAACATGGCTACTAATAAAGTATGGTTATGATAACGATTAGTCAATCGTTGCTAGTAATGAACTAACAGTTCTGGTCAAGAATTCAAACATGCTTAACAGCTGATGGTGGTGGTAACCTAATGATTAACAATGGTTGATGAATAATAGTTGGTGGTGAAGATTTTTTGACTACTACTGGTGGATGAATGTTGAACAAACGGACGTTCGTGGTGCACCAATTGTGAGTTCATGGCTAATAAATGGTTGATGGTGAGTCAATAGTGAGTTCAAGTGGTTGATGTCTAATGGTTAAGGCTACAGGTTGATTAATGGTTGATCAATGGATTTTTCATTGATTCATAAAATGGATAATGATGGTTAGGTACTTGTTATGATTGGTGCTTGACGATGGATATACGATGGATAATGATGGATAATGGTGGATAATGATAGATAATGGTGGATAATCATGGATAATGATGGATAATGGTGGATACTGATGGACAATGATGGATAATGGTGGATACTGATGGATAATGACGGATAATGATAGATAATAGTATAGTGGTAAATGATCCTGATGTGTGGCTCATGGTGCTTGATGGTGCTTATATATGGTTGAGGTAGTGATGGTGGTGAAGCATAGGGGATGGCAATCAACTAGAATATGAAATATGATGGTTGATGATGGTGAATAAAAATACTTGAGAATGGTTGGTACCAACATTGGTAATGGTTGGTCAACATGTTGGTTAGTGATGTGTAAGGCATCGTCAACAATGGTTGCGTAATGTTCCTTGATAATGACTGGTAATGGTTAATAACGATCGGCGCTGGCTGATAACCATGGTTGATTTTGGTAGACAATATAGTGAAATGATAGCTAGTGCTGGTTGATAGCAGGGAAGAATTCGATCAATGATATGTGATAATGATTTATGGTATTACTGTGTGCTGATCTTGCTTGATATAAACTTGTTTTTGGGAATAGGTCATAAAGCTTTCCACTGGCTAATGATTGGAAACAGGAACGCATAAACAGACCACATAAACACAGTACAACCAAGGCAGCCGAATACAGTATGGATAGGGCCCATGTGGGGCACAGTTGGTCCGTGCACCAAGCTTAGAATATCTCGTCACAAAGTCCACCCGCCAACACCAGCCACTAAACCACTACAAAGCCACTAAAAATCCATAAAAATCCTTATAAAACCACATAAAACCACGTATAGCCCTTGTGATTCACCATGGTTCACCCCATCTAAACGTGTCAGACCCGGCATCACCCGCCACTGAACCCCTCCGTTGTGCCCAGGCGCATTCACCGTGGCCGCCGGCACGCGGCCCTCGCGGCCGTTCAGCGCCGCATCCTGCGGCACGTAGCTCGACACAGCGCGGAGCACCTGGCAGTTGGATGGTGTGGCTCCAAGGTTTGCAGGTGATTTTGGGATGGATTTGCTTAAAATCATATTTATATATATATATATAGAAGGTGGGCCCCCCTAGTTCTAAGTTGATTGATAAGCCATTTAACGAGCTAGTTATATCCACCATAACTGGTGGCTACCCTAGTTATAACCCAAGTTAGCTAACTAAGGGGGCCCACCTTTTGACAAATATATAAATAACCATATCTCAAATATATAAACTATAGAAATAGTCATATATCATGGATTATCTGTACAAAATCCAATAGAAAAAAACATATATAAATCATATATAAAGATCTTGGTTTAACCTAAAGATATAAAAATATGGTTTATTTCGAATCATATATAAACATCTTGGTAATTCAAAAGAATATAACCATAATCTTTATATATAGAAATAGTCATTGTTGTTTGAGATCATAGTCAATCTTTTGGAGGGTAAAAAGGACTTTTTAGGGTCTTGGAGGCCCATGGTGGATATCAATATCAATCAATATGTATATTGACATTAAATCAGTGAGCAGGCACAGCCCCCTGACTGCTAGCCAATTGGCAAAAAAAATGACATGTATATGGATCCATATAATTTGATAATATTAAGCGATCATGCGTTCATCAATAACAATATAGCTCTGATTCATTGGTAAAAAAACAGAACAGGGGACCGTGGGAGTGCACAAAATGTAATAAAAACACAATCCAAGAATTGAAAAGACCACAAAATGCAAGATATTTTAACACAAATAAACAAAACCATATTTAACAAATAGAACAAACCAAAAAACCAAAAAACCAAAAAAACAAAAAACCAAAAAACCAAAAAAACAAAAAACCAAAAAACCAAAAAAACCAAAAAAAACAAAAACAAAAAACCAAAAAACCAAAAAAACCAAAAAAAACAAAATGTCAGAACCCAAGCAAACCAAAAAACCAAAAAACCAAAATGTCAGAACGCAATCTCTGGTCCTCTCCCTCTCCTTGGGGTCTGTTTTTTTGTTTTTTTTGTTTTTTTTGGTTTTTTGGTTTTTTGGTTTTTTGGTTTTTTAGTTTTTTGTTTTTTTTCTTGACTTGGGTTTTGACAATTATTTTGTTTCCTGATTTTTTGCTTCTTTAATTTCCAGGATCAAAATTAAATGGACTTTATGAAAGTAAGGCATATTTCAATAATTTAAATCTAACCAGAGGAAAAAATACACCGGCCATAATAAGGTATAAGTACATAAAGCCTTTTGAAGTATTACATAGCCCAATAGATTTAAATAGGCTATAATGGGGTATGATTGCATAGACTTTAGTAATTTATAGACCAGGGTTTAAATCGGTAATCGGTATTTAGATTAGGTATAATTTAAGAAATTTCCAAAGTTTAAAATTTACTATGCCATCATGGTGTATAAATAGAATATAATAAGAGGGTTTAATTCAAAAGGTTTCAATAAGCCAGAATTAAACCGGGCTGAACGAAATAGCTTTATTTCATATAAGCATGTTTAAATCATCTTTATTCCAACATTATGACAGTAAATAAGTTTAAATATTGTAGAATTAAATATGCCATCAAATGGTATGATTCGAAGAGCCTTAATAAGCTAAAATTAAATAATTTTGATTAAATACTCTAATTTTAATTTCAACATACTTAAATAAGCTATATGTGGACATTATAAAATTTAATAGGGCAAAATATTATATGATTAAATATTAGTAGGGGGATATAGTTAAATAGCCAAAATAGGCCATAATCAAACAGAGTATAGTGAAATAGGTTAGATGTTAGTAAGGCACAATTAATTGACTATGTTATTAAAAATGGTGCAGACTTAGATGCACTTTATTGTGGCATTCGATCACTATAAAACAAGTTTGAATATACCAAATCAGAATGTTATTTCCTTTGCCAAAGGTACCCACATAGAAAAGACAGTCTGCCTCTGCCAAGACTTCCCCCCAAAAAGAGCAATATTTCCTCGACAAGTATGATGCCATATCAGTATGCTACGGGCATTTACTTTGCCATAGATCTCCATATAGAAAGCATTTGTCTGCCAAGATTTAGGATTATAAGAATTTTTAGCAGTGAAAACCTAAAAAGAATACCAATTTCAAGGGAAACAACATTATTGACTGTAACACATACCATGCAGTCTGCAGCGCATGCAAGATTTACTTAACTATGCACATTGCTCAATATGAAAAATAGTGCACAATCACAATAATACTTGAATACAAGTTGTGAAGCCAATGTATTTCGGCTTCATATTTTTGAGAAACAAAGCATTTCTTAATCATAGTAAATAGTATATTATAGTTGTGTCCCTGCTATACAATATTCTCATGGAAAGCAATGACATCTATAGAAATTTATTTTGGACAGGTGCATAGCGATATATAAGTTTATTTAATTAGGGTCGATTGCATGAAAACATAATAAAGAAATGTATGGAAACTTGCGCAATAGTTGTCCCTGCAGTACCTGCCTTTATTTTGTACAATTATGTACATATATATCCTCATAACTAGCGGGACATATTTTTTTCCCATAGGCAATATCATCAAGTTACATAGTTAATGTATTTGAATACCTCAGTACATGAAAAAACGCAATTACTTTTAACATCTCTTATAAAGTTAAAATGTTTCTTAACATTAAAATTATCCATCTAAAACATGAATAAAACGCACTCCCACAGTCCCCAGCTCTCTAAAAAAAGGGATGATCATGAACAATTATACGGGATAGACCAACTAAACAAAGTAAATGATTATGTGTGAAAAAAATGATAGATAAAAATATGTCTATAACATATAATTAAGTATGTTTAAATGTACTTAGGTGAAAATAAGTGTAGATATAGATAGTTAATATTGATTGGTGGACCTTTTTGACCAGTGTTAGTTCTTATGAAGTTCTTGAAGAATAGAGTATACCTGAGTAGATATGATACATGTACAGTAAATATCAAATCATGTATGTGTATATGCTAATGAGTGTAATCATGTGCATCCAACAAGCGCCCGAAAGTGAAGAGTTAGCAGGAAAAAAAACAATCGTAAATATAAGCAACGGAGGGTGGGACATATATCTACATGATAGAATGATGCCGTGAGGTATCAAACATATACTTGTAATACAACCAACCACTACTGAATAGCTATGTACTAATTATACTACATAGTTTGTACTACATCCATAGTTTATAAATGGCAACAAAAAATGTATATGTTTCCTTACAAATATATTTCTGAAAATGCATCTTTTGTAAGTACATGTCCAGTATACTTGCCATTTTACCTAAATACATACATAGCTTGAAATCAATACTAAAAAAATAAACAATAAATGTCTCAATGAAGCTCTTTATATAAACAACCCTATCAACTCTATGATACTTATATGTAGTCTTCTATAGTTCATGCAGGCTAGTAACATAAATAAACATACATCCCTCCACAAACATGTTTATCTATATAACTCCATTACAGTGGTAAATATAAATATGTTTATAACTCATGCTTTTATAGTTGGTATCATCATGCTCCAGCAATAACCATAGATCACCATAGAAAATTCATGAACATTCCCCATAAAACCCATGGCTTTTCCCCCCAAAAAAAAAGACACACAAAACCAGCATTCACCACCACCAAAAACGGACCATGTGCTTGCATGATTGTGGTTGGCATGCATACTATTATAAATACCAACCACTATTATGGTATATACCACCCATAGCCACCAATATTGTTAACCTTTAGATATCCATATAGATGTTTTATATCCCTATAGGTAAGATATATATATATACATAACTTGGTGGCTGTTAGAGCCCTTGCTAAAATGGTTTAGTGGTTATATGGTAAATCAATCATATCCCAAAAAAGCTCAAAAGCTAAGTTCATGGCTGTAATCCACCCAGATAATACATGCCATTATTTCCCCACTATTATTGCTGGTGAACTTATCCCTCATTATTGTTGGTTAATATTGACCCATAGCCACCAATATGGTTAACCTTTAGATATCCATTTAGATGTTTTATATCCCTATAAGTAAAACAAACATACATAATGTATACATACATAATACATGCATAATATCCCTATGTGGTCATGTCCTATAGATTACCACATAGGCATACATAATTACATACATGGTAGAAATCCTGGGATACCACCCACAACCATCCCCAACCGCACCAAACATCGTCCAAGGCGCCACTGTTAGGTCCTCTCCGTCCATCGTTGCCGCGCGCCACCGCAGCTCCGGCGCCGCGCTGGAGGGCCACGTTGCGCCGCCCGCCGTGTGGTCCGGGCCGGCGCCCGCCAGGTTGTTCACACGCACCTGGCGGTGGTGAAACCGGGGTGAAACCAGGGTGAAATCATCTATTTATGGCTGTTTAGTAGCTGTTTATGGCAATTCTTGATCGATTTATGGCTGAAATCATCTATTTATGGCAATTTTTGAGCGATTTATGGCTGTTGAGTGGCATTTTTTTTCCCATTGATCATCGATTTATGGCATGTTATTCAGCAAATTTTGACAGTTTGATATAAACTTATCAGCATTTAATAAACCATCCATTTTTGGGGGTTTCCTCATTTCAAGAAACCCTGAATGGGTTGTAACACCCAAATGCTCTGTATATATATATATATATACCTCCCTTTACCTATAATATGACCCAGTTATGTCGGTAAATATGCCAAACGTGGAGCATCTGTAGTTGACGAAACCATGTTTGCTGCGACATGGTGTGGGACATTGCGACATGGTGTTGGGGATGATGATTTCAACAAGCTTGGGAATTAGGCGGCTTATGAACACCCACTGTACGGCTAGTGATTAGAGCGGTTAGAGCCGTTAGAGCTGGTGAGCTGATGGCGTATGGTTAACAATGGCACTGCAAAACATGCCTATTCCTGTGGCTAAAAGCTGTGGAGTTCTGGGTGAGCTGAACATGATCAACAGCTGCGAACTTCGCCACGGCTTTGGAAGCCGAAGTACAGGGTGTATTGTCCCGTCGGTTCCACTCTGGCACGCCAAGCTGGAAGTTCAGGATCACGGTTTTCAATAGGTAAACCAACCAGAAATGGAGGATGTTCCACTTCCAGGTTGATTTAATAGAGAGTAAGCATCACCAAGAATGATTGATGACGGTTGTGCACGACCAACATTGGCTGAGAACGCTTCAGCACTATCAATACTTGTGAATAGTAGTTAAATCAAACAAGCAATTATGGCTTTAGAATCCGAACATTCTTGTTGGTCATTACCCCCTATACTTAACCATTATGATTCGAGTTGTAACCCCATAGTTGACCAGTATTAACCATCGCCCATCATAGAAAATCGCAGGGTTTCCCCGTAAACCCCGGGGACAAGGGAGTTATGACCCCACATAACCACCTCTGATTCCTAACACCCGCTAAAACCATAGAAAATCCAATGTTTTCCCTATAACATCCCATGGTTTCCCCACATAAGCAGCATTGATTCCTATAATATCCCACGCGTTTCTCCATGTTTTTCCTATAAGATCCCATCTTCTTCCCATAAAATCCCATGGTTTCCCCACACTCCCTATACCCGTGCTTTTCTCTATAAAACCCCATGTTTTCATGTTTTTCCTAACAAAATCCGTGGCTTCCCTCGAAAATCCCATAGATTCCAGGGTGGGATCGACCCCTGGACACCTGTTGCCGTGCCAATCGCCTGACCAGGCGACAGTGCCAGGTAGGGGCCCAGGAAGCCCTGGATCAGCGGCTGACGGACCCAGGCGGCCTAGCAGCAGCGGGGATTCGTGGTGGATGATGATCACATGGTGATGAAGTGATGGGTGCTATGTATGGTTGGCTTAGGATGGACATGTAGGATCCATCAAATGTATGTAGGGTTGATGGCTATGGTATGCATAGGCTCAAATTATGGTTGAATGTATGGTTGATGTATGGTCAAATGGTGGATATAGGTTTGATATGTGGTTGATATGGAATTGATATATGTTTGATATATGTTTGATATACGGTTGATATAGGGTTGATCATGGTAAGAATCATATATGGTTGATGTGTGATTGGCTTAGGATGGACATGTAGGATCCATCAAATGTATGTATGGTTGATGTATATTTAGGCTTAAATGATGGTGAAATATATGGTTGATGTATGGTCAAATGGTGGATATAGGTTTGATATGTGGATGATATAGGGTTGATCATGGTATGGTAACCATCATGTATGGTTGATGTATGAGCCTAAGTGCTGGTTACTATGGATGGTTGATGTATGGTCAGTCTATGGTTGATATAGGCTTGATATATGATATATGGTTACTATGTAGTTAAATGATGGTGAAATGTATGGTTCAATGGTGGATGATTCACATGATTTCATAAGGCTTAACAGTTCAATGATGAACCATTAAAACCCTAAAACCAATGGGTGAAACCCCAACATGGTGGTTTCTCAAAATAGGGGTGCCCCCAAATCATCCCATATTAATCATTGTTTATTTATAAACTAACCATTTTGGGAGTCCCCTATTTTGAGAAACCCCAACATAGGTTTAAGCCTTATGATTCAATGATGGCGAAATAGTGAAACCTTGGGTGAGACCCTCACCGCTAGCAGCTCGACCGAAAATGCCTCGGTGACCACCAGTGGAACGCTTCCCAGGTCGGTGGGTCGCTACCACCGAGACGGTGATCCCATCGCTGGAATCCACCCCGGAAGCGGGTTCTCACTGGAGGTGGTGAGGATTGCCTATGAGTGTCGTGGAATGATGAGGATGAGGAGGATGAGGAGGATTGATGAGGAGGACTGTCATTGCTGGACTGTAGGTAGTGAGGATTGATGAGGATGAGGAGGATGCTGCTGATGAGGAGAATCAAAACAAATACGGCATAGTGTAGTAATGTATTTCAACCCCCTGTAACACCAACAGCGAGCGCAGTCTGCAACCTCCGAACAAAGTTCAGCGGAACCCTCTTCCTGATTTTATTCTGCTTCGTTCGGGAAATCGGTTTCAACTATAAAATGAATAAGCTCAAACCAGTAAAACTCTATTCTGAAAAAGAAAGCACATCCACTTCTCATCACCTCTCTCTACCAATCTATAGATCCATGGCTATCCATCTATCAGCATAGCCCATCCACTGCATGGCTCCCTTGTCACCGGTCAGCGCCGACACAACGGCCTGTGGCGTGGCCGTGGTACCCAAGACCAAAGGCCGCAGCGCGGGGAGTGTCTCGGTGCTGCTGGCACCTGGGGCAAAATTACGTGGAATTTGATGGAAACCTGCGACTTGTCATTGGCCAGGTTGGATTAGCAAGATAATGAATGATTAATTGTGATTCAATTAGATTTCTACTCAAACGATTGTGGCTCAATTACATTTCTACTCAAACAATTGTAGTTCAATTGGATTTTGTGGATTCATAATTGTTAACCAGGTTGGTTACAATAATTGTGGTTCAATTGGATTTTTTGCATTTGAGCTGCTCTTGACGATGGTTGGTAGGTCAACCATGGTCCAAGAACCAGCACTACGAATTCAGCCCTGCAAATTTGATCGTTTGGACCAGCAGGTTGAAAGCTAATCGTTCTGGAATGCTTTCGAGGGTATCATCATCATTTATTGATGGACAACTGACTTGGGTCCGCAGGGTCCTCTGTCTGATATCCAATGGATGTCCGTTCAGGAGACAATGAATAATGAATCGACATCTAACAACCATTAAGCATCAAACTAGCGAGCTATGCAGGCTATGCCAATCGTCTTCAAGGGATTTATTACAGCTTGCCGAGCTCGAGGCTGGATTGTCATAGCAATTTTCCACGGACCAGAGATCGTTTGGTTAAGAAACCAGCCACATCTAGCCCTGATATTGCCGGCCTGCTGTTGTGGACGGCTCTGTGTAGGCCTGGCTGCGGAGACGGAGATCCCCATAACCATGCCCTCCGACAAATGATGATTTACAACTACAAGCGATGGCGATACACCACAATGATCGTTTAACACTTCAGGATTAACCATCAACTGCCAAAATACTAATTATCTCATCCATTGTGGTTCTTCATCCGCCACTACCAGCAAGTCTATGGATATGCAGGGCACTCGGGGTTCCCCCATTAGCCACCCAACATCGAACATGTCCAGGAATCCTCATAGCTCGTGTGCTGAAACCCTTCAACTGTTTGCAACTTTAGGACAGCCGAGGCCAACATGGCTAACAATACGAATGATTCATCCTGATGGTCAGTCCTTGCTTTTCGTAGTAGTTTCTGGCAAATTGACTATAGACAATCCACCATAGAACTATTCTGAAAGCAACCATACTGGCAAATTAACCATAGAAAATCCTGGTTGCGTGGAAAATCCACCATAGAAATAGCTGGTTTACATTCTCGGTTAGTTTGACAGAGGGTACTTCCGTTGGCGTAACCATTCTTGACCACTGTTAACCACTACAAATCGCCACGGTTACCACCATCCTTGCGCGATTGACCCATGGTTAACCACTAGCAATGCAGTTGTTTCTCAAACTAGGGTACCCCGAGTTAGCATCCTTTATTAACCATTCATAGATATTCATAGTAATAAAACAACCATAGCTTTGGGGGTTCCTACTTGGACAAGCACCCATATCGGTCTTACTGTTGATTGTTAGTCCCTGTTATTAGCCACAAGTCAATCCCCTGTAAAACCAGTACAATCATTACATGATGAACCTCGATTGACCCGTTGTTCACCAGTAGGTAATGGTCGTCACTTCCATCCATTTGTAATGTTTGGTGGGTTCAACCCCTATGAAACATACCCTTGTCAACCAACCATTTGTTAACAATTACTAAGGAAAATCAAAATTGTCAATCAAAAAACCAACCAGTATAGTAACAAACCATCCATTTTTTGGGTTCCAAAACTGGCTAGGTCGAAACCACCATGTTGATCTTATTGTTGCTTATTGTCCCCATTATACCCTGTAAAATCCCGATAATTCCTATGGCTAGGGAACCTATTATATTCTGTAAAAACCCGATAGATCCTACGATTCGTTACAAAAACCATATGGCTGTGGGTCAAAACCCTTAGTCCCCCTGGTTCCCCTATCATTAACCATTGTTTTCCCTATAGTTTTGTTGGTTATTATCCCCCATTAGTTGGTTGGTTAATTGCTTGACCCATGGCCATACCGGGTAGTTCACAAAAAACAGCCATCCGAGATGAGCCACCGCTAAGACAATGGCAACCCCTTGCACCCCGATGTCAATGTTGACGGTAAGGCTGCCCGCAGCAAGAGCATAAATGGCTGTTTTTTTTGAACGCCGCCAGCGGCCCAAAAACTCCACCAACATTGAAAAAGGGGGAACGGGGGCTTAACAACTTTCATTTGTGTTTTTGACGGATGGCTGTTTTTTATGAACTACCCGGACTCACGGTCAAGCTGTATGTCACCTGCTCCGCAGGTGACACACATCTTGGCCTTGAGTCCGGGAAAGTTTTAATGGCAAGACTGAGTGGTCCCTCGCGGCATCTGCTCCACACATCTTGGACAAGATAAGTTGCTCCTAGCCTGTGAAGCACGACGGAAGACGCATTTGACCATCCTGTTTGGAAGTCTTGGCGCTGCCCTTGACGCACGCCGGGAGGCTTCGGAGCAGGTGACACACACATACCTTGACGCGCGCCGGGAGGCTTGACGTGCCAGATGTGGTTTC
>VSDK01015282.1:124843-136512 GCA_009767595.1 Symbiodinium kawagutii
GCCGCCAGCGGCCCAAAAACTCCACCAACATTGAAAAAGGGGGAACGGGGGCTTAACAACTTTCATTTGTGTTTTTGAAGGATGGCTGTTTTTTATGAACTACCCGGTATCTAGCTGGTATATCCCCTATAGTTGCTAGTTGTTATCCCCTTTTATTAACCATTAACCAGCTAATTAAACCATGGGTTAGTTGGTTAACTGCTTGACCCATAGCCATATCAAGATACCTACGTCGAACCGTCGAACCCACCGTGGATGACGTTACGAATCGGCGTGCCTCCAGGCCCGGTGCCCGCAGCGCGATGTAAAAGCTGCGGCCCTGAGGACTCAGGCTGTTGCCTGGCGCGGTCGGATGGCGCAGTAGATGGTAGGGGGGTTAGTACAATGGCTAGTAAAATGGTTCGAAATGGCTCAGCAATGGTTAGAAATGGTTTGGGAATGGTTAGGAATGGTTTGTAATAGCCGTTGGTAATCGCCAATTAGATTGTGCAAACAACCAATTCCGGTGGTTAGACATTGGGGATGATGATATTGGTCAATAATGAGAGAGAATAACCAACACTGATGGTATTGTAATTATTGATGGTTGAGGGGTCGATAATGGGGAGAAATCGCCAACAATGATGGTTGATGATGGTTGATGATGGTTGATGATGGTTGGTGATGGTCGATTAGGGATGCTTAATGAGGATTGATAATGGCGATGGTGTGTTGATAATGAATTGATGGCTCGTTATGGCCGAAACATTGAAGGTAATGATCAACGACCATGAAGAATCATGGATAGTGGATGACCATGGTTCATAATGCTTCATACTTGACTCAGTCCACTTGTCCTAAGTTATAGCATGTCATAGTTTCACCTGGTGGTTACCCTGGTGGTTAGCCTGGTACCCTGGTAGTTGCGCCGGTAGTTACCCTGCATGGTAGTTACCCTAGTTCACGAGTCATGTCCAACACAGCCAAGGCTACTTGGCCATCTCCAGTCCTCCAAGTGTCTCACCCCACTGGTGCCAGTGCATCAACAAATTGGCTACGACCTTCCTAAGCAAAGATGGCGAGCTGGGTCAAGCAGTTAACCAACCAACCTGGCTGGTGATTTCTAGCTGGTTAATGGTTAATGATAGGGGATAATAGCCAACAATAATAGGGGATATAATGGCTATGTGGTTATCGGTCAATAATAACCAGCCAACTAATGGGGGGGATAATCACCAACAATAAAAAGGGAAAACATGACTCCTGTTGGCAAGCAACTTGCCAGCCAGTGCCCAGTTTGACATTTGCAAGCGCCAAGACCGGCATCGATCTCGGATAGCCATTTTCAACCACCATCAATATTAATTATTCTAAATCCATCAGCCACCAATTACATACTAATCAGTATTAGTTACCACCTTACATTATTCTAACACCATTTAATATTGGTTAAGCACTGCAGTATTAGCCATTCTAAATCCATCAGCCACCAATCAGAACCAGTCCTCCGACCAGTGCCGCTCCTGCAGTTCTCTGTGGCCGCAGTGTCAATCTGAGCGAACCCTTCACCGCCAGCAGTGGTGCAACACCCTTGGGTACTTGGAAGGCTTCATAGTTGGCCTCACAGGTAGGATGACCAAGCAGATCAGTTGCGTCTCCAATGGCACGGCTGGACTGGCACAACTGGTTGGTGGTTGGTTCAGCCAGAGTGAATCAGTTCAGCCATAGTGAGCCAACCAATCATCCCTGAATATTGGGGGAAATCGAACATCCTTTGAACCACCCAGTGGACAAGTTGGCAGTGGTGAATAAGCACTACATGGTTGACCAATATTCAATCATCATAGTGAGTTTCATTGCGAACCATTATGGATACTACTCATCCATATTATGAACATATACCAGTGTTGGCCAGTATTAATCCCTGTGCATGAGAATTATTGACCAGTGTCGATCAACCATCAAGATAAGCAGGTGCCACAAGTGGCCAACTTCAAACTGGATGAAAACATTTGTCAAGCTACGTCTGGGGTGCCGGTCATAGTCAGCAATCTAAGAACCCAATGCCTGGGATATAACCACACTATGAGGGGGTGAACTAACCCTAGCCATGATGAATGCAACCAGTTACAAGCAGTGGGATGCACATCCAAGTACCAATGCCCTGTTGTTGTTGGTGATTATCCTCTAACACTAACCACTATTAATGGTTAGAACCCCTGGAAAATCCAAAGGAAGGGATTGATGACAATCCTCTGTGGAATTTGAATCATCGCTCCATTTCTGATCTAGCAGTGGGTCAAAACCCTTGGTCCCCCTGGTTCCCCTATCATTACCCATTTGTTCCCTATTATTGTTGCTTATTATCCCGCACGAAATTGGTTGGTCAACTGCTTGACCCATAGCCATATATAGCTGGTATATTCCCTACTACTGTTGCTTATTATACCCTATCATTAACCAGCTAAACCATTCGTGTTGGTTAACTGCTTGACCCAGCTCGCCATCTTGGCAAATGTAGAAATTCGGGCACCAACAGCGTGGTGTCGTGGCCTCGCGACAGCTACGGACCGGTCGCGACATGGTTAGGACCATCACTGGTGGTTCTTCAAACCCGACCCAACAGCAACGGTGGGACCTCTCAGCAAGCTGGTAATAAACCCCGTCTTCAGTGGTACGTCACCAGCTACTAGAGGTGGTGTATGAGGCTCTACCACCAATCCTACACAACATCCAACCAACAGCAGCGATGGACAACGCCCAAATCGCCTTGGGAGGGATCCGCTGCCAGTGGCTGTTGGGCGAATGTGGGAGGATTGCCTGCTGTCCGCTCGGTATGGCGAGGGGCCATGGCAAAAGATGTTGCTTTTTGCCTGGTCAGTTTTTATACGGAAAGTTCAGTCCAAACAAAGATGTCAGGGAGGACAGTCAACGCTACATGTTGGCAAACATCTGCCACAAATTCTAGCTTTTGGGGGTCATTGAGCACAAAATGAAGTTTGGTGGATAATGTTGTTTATGATTATGCGGGCCAAGGGAATAAATATTGTCAAATGAATAATGTTATTTACTTCTGTGTCCAACATATGTGTTCTCTGATGAAGTATGGCAGTTGTGGTTGCAGCAGCAAGTTGCTTATTCCTAGAGTACCCACATCATTGGCTGACAAAAATGCCATGATTCCAAACAAGTTACTCGGTAAACCAAGCCATTTGGGCGGTTTAGTAAAAACCGAAGGAATGTAAAATCCGTCTGCCACAAGAGACATCTTCGAAAAGGAACGAGGGTGTGCTGACCAACCAGCTCCCCACAAAGATGTAGGAAGATAAACAGTTTGGATAACAAAAGATCTACCCCCAACCAATCATTGAGTAGGGAGGCTAATAACCACGGTCAAACATTGATAAGGCCTATCTAAGCAAATCTCTTTGAGGAGGATCACAAACCTTGGGGAGAGGTCACTGCAATCCCCAGATTCCTATGATCATCTTCCTGATAATGCATGATTGTGAATAGTCCCAATTTTTCACTGCGAATATCCCAATAATGATCACAGCATGTGTGAACGAGAATGCTGGGATGTTCACAACACCTGGCTCCGGGCAGAAACCTCGGGGCCTGGGGAGCGTGCCAAGTATCTTTTAAGATATTAGTTTTGGCCTTGTTTGTCGGTCAAATGTGTTCTTATATCTCTTAAATAGCCACCATTCTCGTTGGTTCGAGGTCGCTGTTTCTTAGCCACGATTCGTGTCATTGTTGGTCCGCTGTGGGTACCCTCTACCCTTGGCTGCGCCATCCCCACCCGATGCAGCTGCTGGGAGCTTCAGGTCAAGAGGTGACCAACTGCCGGTTGGTTATGATCCAACTGACAACGGGAGAATAAGGGGAATAATAAGGGGATGATACTAAGGTATGATACTAAGGTATGATACTAAAGGGGATGATACTAAAGGGGATGATACTAAGGGGATAATCAGTGGATACTAAGGTATGATTATCTATTGCTTCATTGTGCTGTGTTGTTCTTGTTGACACTCAGTATCATTCATATCATGAACCAGCTGATTAACCATTTGTTGGTTATTCGTCATTACCAGCCATTTCAAACCAGTGGTAACCATTATATTCTCAATCATTAAGCGTTCGCTGCCATTGGTTAGCCATATTAGCTAACCAACCTGCCAATCTATTTTAGTTGATTAAGGTTAGCTAGCGAACTATGGATGAACTCAGTTATAAATGAACTAACCAAACTTAGATGAACTAACCAACCTGCAAACTATCAGTTGATTTCTTACAGTAATCATCACCAACCGTTACTACCAAATGATAAATAACTAGTTCGCTGACAATTGATTGTATCACTCTTTGTTATTAACCGTTTATGTGTTAAATAACTTTAGTGCCTCATTGTACTTAGCCATTGATCATCATTAACCCTTTATAGTAATAAACCATCCATTTTTTGCGGTGCCCTATTCTAAGAAACCACCATATTCTTAACCAACCTGCCACTTAACCATCACCCATGGCTACCCTGGTCACTTCTGATCGCCTCGACGCCCGAGACAAAGACTTCGCTGGAAGACAGGGCTGCCACTGGGTCCTGGGAGCCGAGGGAGGCCATGGTCCCAATGGGGCGATGGCCCCAATGGATTTCCACGAAATCGATGGTTTAATCTGATGGATAATGATGATTAGTGATGGTTATTGATGCTTAATGATGGTTTTTGATGCTTAATGATGGTTAATTGATGGTTGATGATGCTTAATGACGGTTAATGATGGTTAAAGAATGATGGTTAATTGATGGTTAATGAATGATGGTAAATGATGGATAATGATAATGGTGACTAATATCTGTCAGTGATAATGGTGACTGGTATTTGGACCATCACTGATGCTTAAACACTGAAGTAGCTGATCCCTGAAACTTGATAAATGATTGTGAATCATGATGTGAGTAATTGCCTTTTTGTGGTAACCGATAGTTGTCGAAAGCAAGAACCTGTTTTGGATTTGTCGTGTTGGCTTGGTAGAGATGTCCGTCAGCGGGTTTTGAATCTCCAAATGTTTCACAATGGTCTTTCGGGACAGCGAGCCCCCTTCCTAACTTCAGCCTTACACCATGGTGGCCATCTTCAACGAATCTACGAGGCTAGAGCCAGCGCACGCATGCAGCACTCTGACCCAACAACTCAAAAAGAATGAGGAAAATCATCAGGAAATCATCATCCAGGGTCCAAGTTCCGTTCCAGGTTCACTTTTGGGAGCTCAACCAGCTGGTGGCTGGAAGCTGCCCCTGGAAAATCTGTCCTCGATATCGTAGACCATCAGCAACAACCATTCGGACCGAACTGGCTCAGCCTGGCATCCGGTCAAAGGTGATCTGGGTGCGTCCTATGGAACCCAAATTGGATCATGTCTTGGGAAGCAATCAGTCTCTTGAGGAGGTAATCAGTTTCTTGAGGAGGCAATCAGTTTCTTGGGGAAGCAATCATCTATAAACTCCCCCATATCTTACCCACAGTTACCATATAGGTGCTCCTTGGCTCAATTAATACTCCGTGAGATCCTTCAAACACCTTTGAGGAATCAAGAAAATTGATACGTCAAGCATTCTCGTGCATCTACATCCATGTAACAAACAGAACAGCAGCTATTCAAAACCATGTTATGCTTTTTTAGGGTGCTGTCAATTCCCGATCACTACTAGTATCATTGCTATGAGAACTAATTGATACTAGTTCATTGATAGACTGGTTGGCAATAATAATTACTAGTCATCATCACTACTAATATCATTCCTAAGGTGGATGGTACTTTCTCACCGGTAATCATTGATAAGAACTTCGCCAACCACAACCAACTCAAGGAACGCCAACCGGGACCCTGCTGCGCCAACTCAACAAACAATATGGCTGCGGTCGCAAATTTGCCGAGGTTATACTGCCTGCAGGTGCTTAAGCCAGCGTCACCCTGGTGAAGGAAGTTTCTGTAAATGATTTGTATGTCCTCACTGATCTACAAGTACAGTCATAGGATTAGCTAGTTCCAATGTCCTCACTGTTGCTTAGCTTTCTCATGATATCCCTTGTGTTGAGGCGAACTTCTACGAAATACCTCGTGTGTTCGGCTGCTTTTAACCCCCCAACCTCGAAGAATTGACCGAAGCCGCCCCGCCTGTTTTTGCTTCACCAACTTCACGTCCAAGCTCAAGGAACTTCCCAAGGCCACCTGAGCTGATCTCTCGCAGCTGGAGGCATGTCAATGTGTGTGGCATCTATATGCAAGTGCTGTGTGGGTATCCATGGTATCCAAGTGTTGATGTCTTGAAGTGTAGAGTAGTGGTATGTAGATTTTGTGTCCTTGGAAAATGCAAATATAATCAAATATAGATATATCACCAGTAGTACCGCACAAGGGGGATCAAGGGGGAAGTTTCCAACACAAGAAGCCTATAGGAGTGGGAGTCTGCTGGCGATCCACTGGAAGTGCCACAGGCGGCTGTAACCCGTCTGTTTGTCTCTGGTCTGTCCGTCTGACTGTCCATCTGCTATCTGTCACGCAGGATCGTGAACCCATCCAATCGATTCATGTATAGCTGTGTCTCCCCTGACATCTCTTCTCTGACATCTTCTGGACTACCTGCTGCAACTTTTCATAAGACGTGCACCTTCCAAAGTTCCTCCATTATGGAGAGGTACCTGGAGATCTGTGTGGATGCACCTGTTTTAAAGCACCAGATACAACAAAGCAAAGAAGGCAAATACATCACCAACACGGGCACCAACAATCGTCTCCCAGTACTTCTCCACTAAACCCGCTATGGTGATGGCGATCCTGCAACTTTGCCACTTCTTCGCCTCAAACTGCGAATGGGACACTTTTGAAACCCATCTTTCAACTTCCATGTTTCACGAAGCATCACTAGACATCATCGATCATCGTCAACCATTTCTGCTTGCTTTATTTTAAAAAACTGTACATGGTAGAGTGGTTGGCAATAGACCAAGGTAAAAGCCAACTAGGCATCATCTTTAACTATTGCCTACCATTAAACAACCATTGCCATCCATTGCCTAACCATCAATCAACTATTGCCATCTATTGCCTACCATTAATCAACTATTGCCTACTAGTACCATTAATCAACTATTGCCTAACCATTAATAGACCAAACTCTTGCCCCTTGGTTTCTTGCCCACCATCCATCCACACTCAGTGACCTGCACCACTGGGCCCCCGGACGTTCACCACGGCATGCGGCGGGTGCTGATCCAGAGCAGTTGTGGCAGCGCTGCCGCCGTTGAGCTGTGGCAGAGCTGCATGGTAGGCGCTGGTGGCATGGAATACCTGAGCTTAGCTTGGCAACTTGGATCTGGTGGCTTCATAAGTCATGGGGGTACCCCCAGTTTTCACCCAGTCATAAGGATGTTTGGCAGCTTGGATCTGGTGGCTCCTCAAGTCAGTTTGGGGTCCCAGTTTTCATCCAGTTCTTGGATCTGGTGGCTCCTCAAGTCAGTTTGGGGTACCCCCAGGGAAATCATCCAGCTATGAAGCATTTATAGTACTAAATCAGCCGTTTGGGGTTCCCTATGGCTACCCCCATGTCTAGGCTGGTTGACTAAAATGGTCAAATGATGGTGATTTTTATTACCCTGGCGACTTGAAGTGACATTACTTCATCAAATGATTGCCCAATAGAGTGCACTAAACCACCCCAGGTTGACCCATTAAACAAGACAGCTTGACTTTTGTGGGTGGAAGATGGTTGACCATTCTCAAGCTGCTTATCCACTAGGTCAATGCTTGATGGTGATCAAGTATAGCCATCTAGTGGTTGAATCAGCTAACAAAGAAAGCTTGTTTTTCTTCGCTAATCATACTCTGGAACATTTTGCCGAGCAGTTATTAAATGATCAACCTGTTGTTAATTAGCTGACCTCAACTATTGTTAGCTGATTTGAATCATTGTTAACACAGTTGATCAGTGGTTGAATCAGCCAAGCAGTTACTCATTCGGTGAATCAACAAATGATCCTGACCACCTTTCACCAGGTGGCAATCGCAGGTGAGCCACCACGAACATCCATCATTCATCATCATGAATCATCACTCATATCATCTAAGCTTCAAGTCAAGCATCATCAACCATCACATTAATCATCACCGCTATCATCAATAATTTCTAACCTTCATCAACCATCAGGTCAACCATCGTCATCAACCCTCATCATCATCATCATCATCATCATCATCATCAACAACCATCATCAACCAGCATCAACCATCATCCACCACCTTGGCTTCACCATGACCCACACAGAAGCCACGCCCCAAAATGTGACGCCAAGGCGCTACGTCCAGGGGCTCCCGTGCGGAGGCTTGCGCCACATACGCGAAGCGGAGCTCGTGGGGACCCGGGTCCGGACCGCGGCCGTATAAATTGTTGAAGACCACCTGAGCTGAAGAATGGCTGGGGATAGGAGTGAATGATGGTGGTTAAGGATGGTTGGCTTGAAGGAGTGGTGAATGATGGTGATTAACTCATTTTTACATGGTGAATGATGGCGGTTAAGGATCATGAATGACAACATTTGATGTCGATGGTTGCGTTTTCGAGCAACGAGCTGATTGGGGGTCAGTGGTTGAGAATGGTGAGTGGTAAAAAGTGATTTTTCAGGACGATTCATAGAGTTGACGATGGTGAATATTCGCGACGAAAATGAAGCAGCTTGACTTCAATGGTAGGTCAATGATCGAGTCAATGGTAGGTTAAGAGCGGAGCATCGTGCTCACTAATGGTCAAGTGATACTCCAGTGAGAATGGTTGATCACTTTTGATCAGTATGATAATGTTGAAGGTTACTCATCAGTTAACGAGCCGATAAAAAACGGTCATCCGTGAATAAATATTTGAGGTGACTCATGAATTTCTGACGTTACCACTGATATGAATGGTCATTTGTGGTTAATAATCAATGTTATCAAGCTGAAAACTCAATATCACTCCATTTCAGCTTGTTGATACATGATCATTCTGAGCCATACTTCACCGCTGGACACGACTGCATGGGCTCACACAACACATTGCCATTTTTAGATGTCTATTTCCTGGACCACAGCGGCAACTTCATCACCGATCCACATCAGAAGGATCTAAGAGGCCTAGGCAGTTCAAACCAAAACGGCTCTTGGAAGTTGAGCAGAAAATGATGAGGCTAGGGAATTGCTGGCGTGGCCTGGATGATGATAATGATTGTAAATGACGACAAATTCGTACACATTCCATGATAAAGGCCAGGAAAATCATGATGAGACTGATGCTGATGATTGTGGCTATGGTGTTGGTGCTGCTGATGATGATAGTGGTCATGTGCAACAGCAACATGGGCGTTTCTCAAAATAGGGTACCCCCAAATCATCCGTTATTAACCATTTGTAGCAATTGTAGCAATAGATTCCAACCATTTATGGGGGGTTCCTATTTTGAGAAACCACTGACACCCCTGCACCCCATCCCCTCTCATCCAAGAAGCATTGCTTCTCTGTAGCATCAGCCATGGTCCCAAGGATTCTGGGAGGTTCAGCTCCTGCATCTCGCCATGCCATGCTGTGCTGTCCTATGCCAGCTGTCTGTTTTCTGGTTGACCTAGCATCGGTAAAAATATGCTGATCATGTTGCTGAACCATCTCAGCTTGGAGCATCTAAGATCGGTCGAGACAATACTGGTTGAGAAGCACAGAACGAGTACTGTATCAATTACGGACTAGCCAGAATTCACTGAGATAGCCACTTCCGGGGAAGCCTTCAGCATTGGTATCATGAGAATTATAAGCCAAGGGATTGGGGGACTTACCGTAGATTCAACTACCACAAGCATTGGGTACCATCGCAAGCCTCACCATCTTTGTGGGCAGTGGATTTACTGGACAGCCGAACAATTCGTGTGTACCTCCTCACAACTCGTGACGACCGCCAGCCTGAATTTTCACTTGGGATTCATGAACCCTCGAAATTTGGCGTATTCCGAACGATCAAAATCAGTGCCATGACTAAATAAAGTATGACATTGTCTGCGGATACTTGCTGCAAAATTCCAGATCAACCGTGCACTCGAAGTCGTGCGTAGCTGCCACAACAACCTTCTTCGTTGGGACTAAATAGATGTACAGCCTCATACATGCTTGGTGCACAACCATGATGATTTTCTTGGTCTAGTCCCTACTAGCGCGCCTTGCATTGGTGAATAATCACTGCGTTGCGTGATTTCTTAAAGCCTCATGAGCAAAAGAGAAGCTTGGACGTCTTGCTGGTCTCATTGTGGTTCATAAGTGCTCATAACCATCATGGATTGCCACAGGTAAAACTACCACAGGCTTATAAGCCGACAGGGTTACATGATGGATTACCAACCATAATCTAAGCGCATGGTTCTAAATACTAATATATAAATATATATATATCTAAAATATATATTCTTCTAACTACTAAAATGATTCAGTGTCGTTTTTTCAGCCTATGGTCACACCTAGTGGTTATGACCCTATGGTCAAACACACAAACACAGAACTACTGTCCCTCTGCCTCGGTGGAGATCGTGGTTGTCGTTGTCGTCGTGGTCGTGGTGGTCGTCGTGGTGGTAGTCGTCGTGGTCGTGGTGGTGGTGGTCGTGGTGGTCGTGGTGTCGAAGAGCTTCACGGCGCTCAAGCCTGTGCAGCTGAGACACTGATGGCGTTGGCAGGCGACGCAACGTGGGACTTGGGGCTTTCAGATGATAGGATTACCACACCCCTGGTGGTTCTATGAATTCTGAGGATAGCAATTCTATTTCAAGGTACCCCCAACTGGTATATGGGGTTGCTCCTTAACATGCCTAAACCATTTCATTGGTGATCACTTAGGCCATCCACATGGAGTCCATTTGTAGAAACATCCATATGAACAACTGGAGGCGCATCCTGCTTTGATCAAATAGATAGTACCCTTGTGCACTTCTTTTTGCCACCCAAATATGGTCTAATTGCCTTGACACATACTGTGGGCAGATAAAGACATATCCAACCCCAAAAAATAGTCAATCAACGGGATAATCCTCCCCTCATGCCTCATATGGCTTAAAAAGAAAAAACTATTTGAAGCCACAAACCAGATGTAACCATCATCATCATCATCATCATCATCATCATCATCATCATCAACCAGCTAATCTACCCTCTTGTTGCTTATTCATCATCCCCTATAATTACAGAAACCATAAGAAATCACCTGGCAGTGGGTCAAAACCCTTAGTCCCCCCTGGTTCCCCTATCACTAACCAGGCTGTTTTCCCTATAGTTGGCTGGGTACCACCATGAAATTGGTCGGTTAACTGCTTGACCCGGTCGCTCGCCATATATAGCTGGTAAATTCCCTACTACTGTTGCTTATTATGCCCTATCATTAACCAGCTAAACCATTCGTGTTGGTTAACTGCTTGACCCGGTCGCTCGCCACCACCCCCAACCCACTTGAAACGCTTCCCGCGTTTCGCCCTGTTGCGAGCCGCGCCAGGTGTGCGGCGCTCGCTTGGCGTCTGGCCATCATAATTCCAATGCCAAAACCCATCAGTGGAGCATTCTGGGAACAGCTATGAATAAGATAATGATAGTTGATAATGATAGTTGATAATGGTTGATAATGATAG
>VSDK01015290.1:8781-24703 GCA_009767595.1 Symbiodinium kawagutii
TGTCGTTGTTGTTGTTGTTGTTGTTGTTGTTGTTGTTGTTGTTGTTGTTGTTGTCATCACAAAGTCATTCTGTTTCCAGGCCCAAGAAACAGTTTGATTTGTTTCGTGACCCAGGACATGCATTGCCTTGTCAAAAACCGCAACACAAGATCATTCTCCAGACAAGTTGCGCGCTCGTGATGTTTTGACCGCCATTCTATAGGCTCAAATGTTTTTTTTCTATATGCACTTATAAGTTTTGGAAACTTCCGCCTCCGCCTCGTGCGGGAACTACTTGTATTTGTCCTTGGACTCAAATGTGTCTATTTCTATTATAAAATCAAACCTTCTTGGGCTTATGTCATTCACTACAAGAATCCAGTCTTTTCCATGGTGAAGACTTTGTGGACCTTTCACCACCGAACTACAGTGGACATGGCTTCGTACAGTTGAGCCGAATTGTTGCTCCAAGGCCTGCGAAGCCTGGTGTCCTCACAGATGATGGAAAGCCTCCCATGGCTCCAGAGGCTTTGGCAGCATTTATGGTGTAACGCTTGGGACATTGGAAAAAAGGGAAAAGGTACGAGTCTCTGGATCTGCCTGGTGTTTATTCGTCACGTGCCAGAGAGGTACCCATGAGCCAACTTCATCTGGGAGTTGTAGCAAGTATTTTTATCGTGGCTTGTCACTGTGCCAGGAATGGTGTTTCTTTGGTTTCTTTGATGCTGGGTGTCTTGATGTGTCTTGTATAGCTCCCTCAGGACAGGATGCAACCAGCACAAGTGCAGCAGCCGCGCACCTTCCCGGACGAAGGCCGCGGAGGCCGGTTCCAAGAAGTTCTGTGGCGTGCTGCTGCCCCGGTTGTAGGTCAGACTGGTGCTGTTCATGGAGGATCTCCATTGTCCAACACAGACCTTCACTCAGGGTATGCCGTGCTGCTATGAATGCTGGCATACGCTGACTAGATCTGACGGACTTATCAGTCACTAGCTTGTGATTGCGCGTTCTTTCATGCTGTCACTTGTGCCGCTTTGGCACTTGACTTCATGCTTTCAATGCTGCACCATGCTGCACCAAAATGTTTGCAACGCAAAGGTGCAACAGTGCGTTGGTTGGGAGATTCCTTTGCGCATCCAAGGCTGTTGCACCAGTGGACCGTCTTCCCACCTCGGTCTCAAGGCAGGACCCAGGGTAGTCGCTCCTCATTTTTTGTTCAGTTCATTCTTGTTTGTTCTTATTTTATCTTATTTTCACAAAACTTTGATTGAATGGATTGCCAACCTGGCTGTGCCGCAGGTACTTGGATCAGCGAGCCCCATGGCCAAGAAGGGGCATTCGAGATGCGCAAACGGGGCAGATCATGGGATCCCAATGTTCGGGAATCCGTTCCCAGGCAAACATGGAGCAGAAACGCATGGTCAAGAAGCGCCTGGACGAGGCATAGTCTGGGGGAGTTGGGGTCAATCATCCGTTGCAGTGACTTGAGCTTTGGAGGTTTTGGAGACTCATGCATTGGCTGACCGGCTGCAGGAATTTAGCAGAGCCGACGTCAATAAGGATGGCGTTGTCTCCGAGGAAGAGTTCAGTGTTGAACTGAAAGACAGGCACAGACGGCAGGCAGATCTTCCAACCTCAACAAAGCCATGAGTCCTTGCGCTTCCGAGTGCAGGCAACAAAAGAAAAATGATGAAATTGAAAGACTGTGGCAGCGGTTCCACCAGCCACTTGGATGACACGTTCACAGCCCGCTCCTTGATAAGTAGGACAGTCTCAAAGTAGATGCACCATGATGCACCTGTTGCAGCTAGTGTCTCGAACAGCCACACCAGATCACTGCTAAACGATAGGTGATGCTCTAAGCCATACAAAGACTGAAAGGAATGCGAATTTGGACACGAACCCTCATTGGGCAACTGGTCCTATGTACTTAAGTTCAAAAAATATCAAACAACGCAAATTTAGATTATATATTATCCGAAAAAGCAACAACAAATAGATTGCAGACTACAGACTGCAGAACATAAAGTGCATTGGCCTCAAATGAGGCAGGCGCGAGTTCGCACTTGGCAACAGTCTCCCGAGGTCAGAGAACAAGTTCATGACCAGGGAAGAGTTTTCCCGCCTGGCGCGCACAGGCCAGGGCCTGTCATGTAGGCTCTGCACCGCAGCTGGCATCGATGGCTTCCGAAGGTTATGACCTTGGCAGCATCTCTCGACAAGACGTCTCGACCGTGATGACCCCCGAGAACATGAAAGGCACCGTGTCAGTCTGGTGTTGTTCGTTTGCTTTCTATTTCAAATTGGAACTAAGAAGTATTATCAACTATTTCAATTTGAATTTCAGTTTGAATTTGACTTCCGCACCTTCGCAAATGTGACAGGTCTCGGATATTGGGGTGCGGGAGCAACTTGTCCTCCGAGCACTTTCGTTCCTGCCTTAGCGGTCTCAAGCTGACCCCTCCTGGCATATTTGGCGTTTGGGTCAGGCCACTGGAGTCCAAATCAAGAAGATGCAGGCCACACAGCAGTCCAACAAAGTCATCAAACTCCACACATTGCTTTGACTTTTTTGACTTTTTCACTCCCTTCTGAGCCCTTCTGCCTTCTTCCGCCTTCTATCTCTATCCACCTTGATCGAACTTCTTACTCCTTGTGGAGGTTTCATTGGCCCATCCTTCCATTGACGACAGCGGAATCAATGCTGTCAACTTCCGCTGCAGTGATGGCAGCGAGGTGCCTTGATCAAATCAGCAACGATGTCAGAAACAGATGAAACAGTCGTTTAGTCCTTGGGTAGAGCATAAGTCCAATCCTTTGGGTTTGCTCTGAAGCTTGGGAGAGTTGGGGATGTTGGGAACACCTTGGGGAGCACCTTGGGGAGCACCTTGGGGAGCACCTTGGGGAGCACCTGGCGAGCACCTTGGTGCCAGGTGAGCACAGCAGAGGGACCCGATGGAAACTGGTCCAATTGGACGCTCTGTGACGAAGGCGAAGCAGCGAAGCAGCGAAGCAGCGAAGCAGTGGACGTTGACCGAGTTGGGAGCGAGTGGGGACCCAGGGGACGCCCGCATGTGAGGCCAAAGCATCTATGGCTTTCGGTCTCAAGGTCACAGTCCCCAGCCAGAAGCCCAGAAGCAATACAAACAACGTAAGCAATGCAAGTGTTGAGAGATTTGGAGAGATGCGTTGAAAGATGTGACATTTGATGACGTTTGAGATCTTTTCAGAGTGCTGTTGACTTTCCACGGTTGCAAGACCTGTGTCAGAAATGGCGTGGACAATGCTGGCATTACTGGCCTCGAATTCAGCTGTCGTCTGGGGCCGAGCATCTGGCACTATTTCACTGAGAGATAGGGTAAAGAATGGTAAAGACCAGCAAGATGAAGAGACGTGCTGAATTTCCCTTCGAGATGAGGTACTACTGACTTGAGCCAGATGAGTCACTTAACTTTCTCCACAGACGACTACACCTCCCAGGCTTGAAACCTTTTTAGACTTCAATGATCTTCAAAGCTACAAAAAGGATATTCTTGTGGACTTCAATGATCTTCAATGATCTTCAATTTGTTCATTTCTGTTTTATAGACCCCCTCAGAACTTTTGAATTTTCCTGCTAGGTGGCGTGGTCCAGCGAACTTCGCTGCCCTCCGGGATCTGCCATTTGCGGCGCCCAGGCGAATCTGGTGAAGGCACAGTGGCGCCTCTGCAGTTCGTGCTTCAAAAGCACCTGGAGTCACCTAAAGCCGCCCCTCTCAGGATGCAGAAGACAGCATGGGTGTGGCAGACTTGCGCATGTACTGTTGCCAGCTTAGACTGCGGTGTCATTCTCTCATATTCTCACAGCACAAATTGTGTCGATGTGGGAATCTGGAACCGTGGATGTGAGGTTGCACTGCACCTGTGGATTGCTCAAGCATTTGTAGTGGTGCAGAACGCGGCATGAAACGTGTGAAGCCAGCAGCTTAGTGTGGAAGACATAGTGACACAGTGCAGCGCAGCAGTGCCGAAGGCTTCCTTGTTGCTCAGGTGCAGGGCTTGTCAGCAGGCGTTGCAAAGCAGCGCTGCTCAGCTCCGCAATTCCAGCGATGCAGAGCACCCCTAAGCACCGCAGAGCGGGTGAAAAGTGAGCGTTCTGTGAAGGACCTTGAGGAAGGTACTCGTAGTACTTGCAGCATGTTTCAACATCTCGTAACTTTGCATGGAGACGGAAGCTTTGCTTGCTGCTTGATCACCTCAGCTTGTTATCTGCACCTCGACAGGTTCCTGAACTCCTGCAGTGCAGCGTTGGTCGTGCAGTTGGTGACAGCGAAACTTGGCTGCTGCCCCAGATATCCAGCGATCAGAAGCGCCGAAGTCACTTTGGCCTGGTGCCCCATGGCTCAGTGTCATGGCGCTTGAATTAGATTATTTCAAATGAAATCAATCTTCAAACTGTGACCATGATGCTGATGTCGATTGTGAATGATTCTGATACTTGTGACATTTTGTGACTCTGACAGTCTGACGACCGATGAAATTCTCTGAGGCGTGGACCATCGATCTCTATGAGAGCTTCTTCTTTGGCTGCCACGGTGGCAGAGTAGAGAAAGATTAGAAATTGTCTCACTGCGTCCGCAGGCAGTGTCCCTTGGGAGGTGCACAAGGCTTGCAGGTATGGTCCGTGGTCAAGGACACTCAGCCAAAATGCTGACATATGCTGACCCTATGCCGTGTTCCGAACGCCCCGCCAACTACTCCAGAATCGCCCTTTTTCTCATGGATGGCCCGCCCATGAGACAAAGTCCGATTCCCGAGGGTGCCTTATGTTGTATCCTCTTTCTTTGAAGAACTTTGTGCATATTTGGAGTTTCTTTCGAATGATCCTTTGCAGTGCTGGCACTGAAGTGTCATTCTGGGTCGACGACCCTCTTGACCAGACATACCAGTATGCGCGTGACAGAAAAAGCTGATGTTTTGTGGACAGGCATGGACAAGCAATATACCTCGTCCTTCTGTTCCTTCAATCTCTTTTCCATGCGTTCAACCTTTTCAACCATGATGCCTTCTCGCAATGTTCCAATCAGTGGAAGGACCCGGACAGTCTTGAAAAGGCTGATCCGCCCTGGCCTAAGTCTTGAGTGACACGAAATTACGACAGAGATCAACATGGGTGTTTCTCAAAATAGGGCACCCCCATGCACCCGCCAAATCATCCCATATTAACCATTTGTAATTAGTAATAAACCAATCATTTTTTGGGGGTTCCCTATTTTAAGAAACCACCAGATTGACATCAGTTGCTTTTTGGGCTGTTTTCACTTGCTAGCAGCAACTAATTCTTTGCAGTGCCAGGTATCTAATGGCAGATGCCACGTGCTCCCCCTTGATTACGCACTTGAAGCAAGCATACTGATACTGTCCTCATTTTTCAGTCTGGATGAAACACTTGCTATGCCTTCCCAGTTTGAAATTTCGCGTGCAGATGCGTGCAGGTATATCCAGAAAGACACGAGATGGCGCAACAAACAGCGTAGCCTTGTGTTCTGCAGTCGAGGTGTGACAGCCAGGCAGGGCGGGCCAGGGCTCAGCCAGGGCTCAGCCAGGGCTCAGCCGGGGCTCTGTTTTGCGTTCAATAAATATATGCTCAACAGCTGATTAAAATGTAAAGCAGCCTACCAGCCTTTGATTAAAACATCTTTCAACTGATGTGTATCTGTAGAACTAGAGTCTAACTAGAGGCATTCCTCAGGCACTCCTTCTCCTTGATTTTTCTCTGACAAAGTCTCAGGTGGTGCCATAGATTGCCCTTCCTCAAGCATTTTCTTGGAGTCGGATTAAGTTTGCTAAGTCAGTAGAAGCTTCAACCATCCAAGAAGGGTCCAATCACGGCTTCAAGAGGTTTCGGCATTTGTGCGACGACATCCGCAAGATGATGCCTCACCACAAATCAGTCAAGCCGGCTTGTCGCCCTTGTATCATTGCAGATTCGCACTCGAAATCAGTTGCATCAGATCAAATCAGATCCTTGAATTGTAGAGTCTTGCCAGGAGCCAAAATTTGAGAAAAGATCCAACTTCAATGAGATCAACGAGGCTCCAAATTTCAGCACGTCCTGAATTGCTGTTCTTGTTTCTCGTGCTTTTGAATGTTTGTGAGCTCCAAGTTGGTGAACATGAAGCAACGACAGATCTGTGAGCTGAAGAACTGCAACAACGTAGTCTTCTTCGAAGCTCGAAAGCGAGAAGACCTGCGACCTGCAACAGCAACTTTCTTCGAAGTTCCTGCGTTCTGTGCAGTCGCAGGTACTTGTGGGTTGGTCGAGTTCCTTCTGGACCAAGCATGAAGTTTCAGGTCAGGTTCTTGTTGAAGTTTCGGGCACGTGCGCAAGGTGTTGAGCGTTTGTGCTGTGGAACCTCAGGTTCTCAATGTGCACACCACGCAGGAAGTGAGGCTAGCGTGGAGCTTAGAAATGCCTAGGGCGCCTAGGGCAATGCCTCGGGCGTAATGTCAATTGGATCTTTTCTTCGACGCCGCTGTGTATCGAGGCCGGGAACTGCTTGCTGGGCTCACGGCCCATCCTGTGGGCGACATAGCGCAGATGTTTCGAAGGATGTTTCGCTGTTGTACAAAAGCCTAATGCTTGCGATGTCCTGCTATCATCTTCCATCTATTCAATGATTCAAGCATATTTGGATATTCAGTACAGTACATTCAAGTATCTATTCGAGGACGTTAAGTTTGGTTTAGATTAGATAGCTCATTATGAGCCTCCGTGATGCTTTTCCGTTGGCATGTGAGGTACTTCGACAAGAACTTCAACAATGCATCCTACTTAAGGCTCATCAAGGAAGTCTTCACTCAGGCAAGCACAATTGATGCTTTTCAGGTCGGTCTCGACCCTCCAAGTGGGAAGCGGACTCTTCTACTGGGATGTGACATGCTTCAGGTTTTCGGAACTCCGCGGAATCATCCGAAGAGCAAGCCATTCCACGACCATATTATGTGCTTTTACTGGTGTGCTCCTCAGCGCTTTCATGGTGCGGATTGGGTAAGATTGGCTTCAGCCAAGGCTCGACAAGAAGATCTGGCTCGGTTCTCAGCCCACAGATGCTTTCAGGTTTAGGAACTTTCCGATACTTTCCGCAAAGGATTTGCCACGCTATTGCCTTCAGGTTCCGACATTATCAGATCTCACCTGAGACTCCAGAAGATGCCAATAAACCTGAGAAGCAGGCGGCACGCGGCAGTGGCAGAAGTTTCAATGACAGTATGGTGCCACCAGATTTTGCGCATCTTCGATTCAGGTCCTCACCGAGATTGGGCCACGCTTCGTCCTGGATCCCATTCGAATCTTCGCAGGAAGCTTCGGTGGACAAACTCTGCACCCTGGCATTTTCAACAGAGTCCTTTCTCGCTCTATCTTTGTCCCCCTGTTTTTTTCTCTTTCTCTCTCTATCCTTTTCTGCTCTTTGCAAGTCTTTTCCTGCTTTCCTTGTGTTTGCCTTGTCATGGCCCGTTTCCACTTAAGCCTTGACCAACTCAGCTCGAGGTACCTCAATCCGAACTACATGTCACCCACAGCGCTGAGGGTTCAGGCATCGTATGGCTGATGACGTTAAATTAGAGCTGAAAACAGTCGTTCGATCTGATTTTTGGAGGCAAGAAAGCTGCTCAAGAATCCTTATGCCACTTGCCGTGCCATAAGAAAACTGTTTCAGATTGAGAGCTACAGCCTTGCTTTGCAAAGTACCTTGCTGGAGAGATCTTTGGTTCCAGAGCTCTGTCCTTTGTGCAAGTCCCCAATCTTCTTGCCCTTGCTTCAATGCCTCGATCTCAAGGTCAAGAGACTTGAGGACAAAGAAAAGCTGGAGCAGAGAAAGAAGGCACGGCACGGACGTGTTGATACGTGTTGCACGTGTGCTGACCTTTAAGCACTGCAAATGGGGCGTGTCCATAAATGGGGTATCGAAGGTTTCGACGTTTTTTCCCCACTCCAGGGGATCACTTTTGATTTTTTCCTGGTCATTTGTGGGGACACTTCCACGTGGTTCGTGCGATGTCCAACCCAGCTCCGACAAGGAGAATGAGCTGTCGGAAGACCCTGTTGATGAGACTTTCGAGTAAGACCCTCAGTTTGGAGGGCACAGAAGGCCCGCAGGTTGTACAAAGTCACAATGCTAGCAGATGCCAACGAGGGTATGCTTCCAAAATAGTTTTTGCTAGATACTGAAGCTGCTTTCAAAGCAAGATCAAGACCTTCAGTTGGTTCTGTAGCAGATATCGCTTTTGGCGGTATCACTGGCAGACTGCTTTAGCATTTGCCCCTGAAGCATCAACAGCCGTTGGTCTCTTTTCAAAAGGAGGAGCCTCCAGTGACAGAAGTGGCACCGCTCTGAAGTTTTGCAAGCTTGGAGATTGTGAGGTCTAAGGTTGGAAAGTGGAGAGCTGGACTGCATGGAAAGACAATTTCCTATCCTTTTTTCCAGCTGGAAGCAAGTTTTGTTCAAGTTCTGCTGCGTCATCCACAGGTTTCCATTATTTTCCATCCAAATAGACAAACAGGTTGGACCAGATTTTTCCCAAGATGTAAATGCAAGCAGTCATTAGCTGCAGGTTGTCATTTGGCGACGTTCTTTTCGAAATTGTTCTTCAAACAGACCAGAATGCAGCATGCCTGTATCGCGAGCGTCCTTTACAACTGGCAACGTCTTGCATAACTTCTCATTAGTCCTGCTACTACGGAATTCAAGCACAGGGCTCCTTTCGCTTAAGATGCACAAGTTTCTTTCCGCGCATTGCCATGGACGGCGGAGCAAAAACCCATGCTTCGAACACTGTGGAGGCTTGGTGGGGATCACAGCTTTCTATGCTGTTTGTTTTTCATATGGCATGCGGTCAAAAGTCATGGTCAAAGAGTTTGTATAAAACGACGTTAAAGCCAATGTTGTTGCATGCTTGACAATTTCGTTAAGTGGCGGGCCCCCAGCTAAATGCAGCAAAACACCAGCTAGGCGCTAGTGCAGCGCTAGCACCGCGCTAGCAAACTGATCTACTGGGAAAAAAGTGATTCCGTGATCAGTTTTTCCAAAACGAAGTCGCGATTTCGCGCTAGCGTGGCGCTAGCACGGCGCTAGCAAAAGTTACATTTCTGGGTGTTCAGAGGACATCTCCTTAGATGACCATCCATGTTACAGCTTGTTGCATTTAGGAATTCAGTTTTTAGCAACCCATCATTCAAAGACAGTGACACCTCACCCTCAGACGAGTGAACAAAAAGAGTGCAAAAGTCCCGCGGCAGTGATTGCACCAAATGTTTACATGAAGTAGTTTTTCTCACAATTTTGCAGGGTCTCCGCAAACAATTACGCCAAGCAGCGGGCCTCCAACTAAATGAGTCTTTAACGTCATTTCTGGGAACAAACATTTTGACCATACGCCATATGTTTCACACTTTTCCATTTGGTGGTTTCTCAAAATAGGAAACCCCAAAAATAGTTGGTTTATGACTAATAACGATTAATGGATGATTTGGGGGTACCCCTATGACTTGAGAAACACCCATCTGATTCATATTTTTCGAACTCCGTTCTTTTTTTCCGTGGCAAGGCCTCAAGTCACTAGGCAACTTCTCTGAACTTTGTGCATCTCCCATCAGGTGCTCCGCGTTGCTGTAGCCCCACATGGCCCATGCTCCTTGACGGCTCCTTTGGCTATGGAAATCGAGTTTCGGACCTCTTTGGAGGGGGATTTATTGCACAAGGCACAATGGCATCTTCGATTTATTGCTGATCTGGTTCACCACCAGCACCCAGTGGATCTTGAGTTGAGCCAAGAAAGCAAAGTTCTTTCAAGTGGCACTTATCTTGTGGAACTCACTGCGAGCCTGCAACAGCTGCTCAATTTGCCCGAGTCAGCTCTTGAGAGTCTTGGTCTTTTGGAAGCCAGACTAGTGGCTGAGGAAGCTGAACTTGCCTGCATCCGTCTCGTCACAGATGTGAGGTGGAGTAGCAATGAATGGCAGCGTGGAGTGCTCGATCCTTTGCGGTAGAAAATGCTCCACTCAGGTCCCCTAATTGAGACTTCAAGCAATTTCAAAAGTCTTCCCTTAGGTCTTTGATTGCTGACAGGCCAAGTCCCACTGCAAGTCTGGATTTCCTTTCCAGATGATGTATATTAGCCATTGGTTCACTTAAAGCTATAGCCTCTCTATGCAGCCTTATCATGCGTTTGGCCAGACGAATCAAAGCTAAGTGTCCTGACAGACACAAAGGAACACATTTACAGGCCATCTAGCACCATTTACAGTAGCAGCATTTTTTGCACCAGTATTTTGGAACCAACTCAGATTCTGGATCCAACAGGATCCTGATTGCAGAGCAGGTTTCGTTTGATGAGAGCTTGGAGTGCATGGATTTAAACCAAAGCTCACGAACATCAATGAAACACATCAGCAGCAGAGATTTCTGTTAGAGCCATGCAGTGCGTGCGGCACGCTTTGTTGCTGTCAAGAAGGGCCCTGCAAACGTCCAGCTTTGGCATCTCACATTTGAGATGTCTGATGTCCTCAACGGCAAGCTGTGGTGTCTCGCCCCAGATACCCCCGAGGAGATGTCTTTCCTTTGCATCTAGACCTCCACTCTGGAGCTCACAGCTGTCACAGCTCCCTCCATGCAGCAATGAAAGCATAAGACCATTCTCTACCAGGACAGCAGAGTTGATATCTTCATAAACTGTGCAGAAGTTGTGCTATGATGTGCTATGCTTTGTTTTCTTCGACCTCCAAAGTTCAAGCTGTGAAGGGCTTGATGATTTTGAGTCAGCTGTGTGAGGAACCTCCACGGAAGGCTTTTCTATAAGCGACGGCCCAAAATGGTGCTTTGCTAAGTTGACTTCCGATTCTTCCTGATGGTCTTCTATTTCTAGCTGAAACATGCTGAAACAAAGAACATTTGTATTGTATTAGAATTAAAAGGGCATTAAAAGCATTCATTTGTTGCATTCATTGTTTCATTCATTTGTTTCGTTTGATTTTCCTTTTGTTCTCGCTTTGGCAGAGCTAACAGCGTGACACATGTCTCAGGTGCCCAAATGGAAATTCAATCCGCGGTCAAAATGGCTGGAGGGGGCTGGAAATCGCAAGGGCGTTTGCACGAAGGCTGGGCTCAAATGTGCAGTTCTTTCATTTGGTGGTTTCTTGAAATAGTGAACCCTCAAAAATGCTGGGTCTATTAATCTAAATGGTTCTGGTCATTATATAAGTTATATATGATATTGGATGATTTGATGGTATTTTTGAGTTGAATAATTTCTGATGTTTTCTGTGCAGGTCTTTATCACGACTCCAAAGAAGCCCAACTCGGGACAAAGAAAAGTGTCATGGCTGAAGCCGTGATGTTTCAAGGTGGTTGTCGTTTTGGTGCTTAGGAAACAATACTGCTTTCAACAGCACTCGCCTCGAGGTTTGTTACGTCCGCCTTTCCAACGGACGCATCGTGAAGGTTTGGCATGGCATGACATGCAATCTAGAAACACTCGGAAGCTTTGACTGCCCCACAGGCCTACATTCCTGGCATGGGTCACAATCTCCAGGCAATCCGTGACAGTTTCTTTGCCTTTTGCGATGTTTCTTTCATGGAATGATCAACACTGTGCAATGCAGGTGCACTCTGTGGTGATGGTCAGAGGTGGTCGCCGGAGAGAGATTATTGGCAGTACTGCCATGTTGACTGGGCTTGGGTTTTCCGTGACAATAATGGTGATACGGATTGGTGATCAAAGTTATCTGAAGAGTAGGAGACTTCTTCCAATGCTGCCAGGCTGTAACTACACCTGCATGAGGGGTCAATATGACCTTCTTCCCGTGAAAAATCGAGGGTCCGAAACTCAGTCTGAAGCTCCGGTGACAGCAGATGGGCTTTGGTGGTCTAGCAGCGTATAAAGATTGTAAAATAGAATGTTTTGCACAATCCACAACGAAACCGTTTGGACATGTTTGCTCTTGCAATTCTTTCATCGTGTGCATTCGTGACATAGCCCGCTTCCCAGGAGTAAACGCTCGAAGTATGGGGTAAAGCACCTTGTCTGCAGGATGGCACTCTGCACGGATGACAGCCGCATGCACAGTTTGTGGGCCAAGGCGGCCCAATACAGAGCCGAATCGCGTCCGGTGGAAACAAGACAAGCACACAGCCAATCAGACCACGATCCTTGATCGTCGGCTGCATTTCCACAGGACCGAGTTTTCTTGAGCAATTGGGAGTGTTCAGAGGGGATGTACCTCCGAAATCCTCACCGTTGCCTTTACAAAAGATGGAGACGTTTGGACGGTGATCAACCTGGTTGGTGGAAATCCACATTTGGAGCCATGAGCCATTCATGTTTGCATGTCCTCCGGGAGCACCGGCCAGGACTGGAGAATGGGTTGATGATAACGTCAACCTCCATGCAGACAGGTTTCTTCCACCTCGAAAGCCGAGCATCACTCGTCGTCCTGTGAAGTCGAAAAAGTCTTGGTCTCAGTGTTGCTACATGGAAGGAATGCACTGCATGATTATCGTTACATGGTAACATATGGTAATATCATGTACGGACATTATTAACGAAGGAAGTTTGGAAGTCCAAACGTCCGACATATTGAAAGTTGGTGCAGTCAGTCAGTTAGTCAGATCAGAGAGATAATCACACGGGTGCGAAATGAGCAGGTAGAAAATGCGCGAAATGCTGTGTTTTACAAGGTTTTGTGGCCTGGGATGGGCAAAAATTGCACCTCGCCTAGGCGAAACGCACATGAACATCGGTAAAAACTGACATTGCCAGGCGCATTTTGCAAGATGAGATGTCGAAAATTGCACCTCGCCTAGGCGAAACGCACACATTTGGAAGTGAAAATCGTAAAAAACTATAAAAAACTGACATGGCCGCGGCCGCGGACATTTAGGAACATGCGATGTCGAAAAAGTGCAGCTCGCCTAGGCGAAACGCACGTTTTGGAAGTGAAAAGCGTAAAAATTGTCGGGCTGGGGACACTTTTGGAAGATGAGATGTTGAAAAAGTGCACGGCGCTGTGGTGAAACGTACATTTTCAAGATGTTGCGACGAAACAAAGATGAAAAATCGTCAAATTCCTCAAAGCCTGAGCCACTTTTTGAAAAGTTGACCGGTGCTGTGGCGAAACGCCCGTTCAGGAGACATTTCTTGGAAAAACCCTCGCGATCGCGTCGTTTTTCAAGATCAGATGTTGGAAGTCTCAAGAACGGTGGGTTTTAGAGCGTTTGGGGATGAACACTTTTCAAAACTCGCACGTTCGCGCCGTTTGGAAGATCAGATTTTGAAAAGTATGAAAACCTGCGGGTTTTAGAGTATTTGGGAATGAACACCCTCAAAAACTCGTGGTTTCGCGTCGTTTTTGAAGATCATATGTGGACAACGTCAATATTTTGCAACATCTTCGATGAAGACATTCAACATCAACATCTGAATGGGCTTTGGTACGTTTTGTCTTTCTATGTTTTGCCCTGGGTTTATTGAGCACCTAGGCAGGGGCTCTTGCCGAGGTCTCTGTCAGACACGGGGGCTCCTTGGGTTGCCCTTTCCATACATCACCAAGCAGCTACATCACCAACCAATCACATCACCAACCAACCACGGCACCAATCAATCACATCTCCCACCAACCACATCACCAATCAACCACATCACCAACCAACCACATCACCAATCAACCACATCACCAACCAACCACATCACCAATCAACCACATCACCAACCAACCACATCACCAATCAACCACATCACCAACCAACCACATCACCAATCAATCACAGCACCAACCAATCACATCACCAATCAGTCACTTCACCAACCAAACACATCACCAATCAATCACATCACCAATCAATTGCATCACCAATCAATCACATCACCAATCAACTACACCAAGAATTAATGACATCACCAATCAATCACATCACCCATCAGTTGCACCACCAACCAATTACCCATCAATCACACAACCAATCAACTACATCACCAATCAACTACATCACCAATCAAATACATCACCAGAATCAAAAATCACCAGGGACAAAAAAAACACCAGAGACACAAAATCACCAGAAACAAAAAACCACCAGAGACACAAAATCACCAGAGACAAGAAACACCAGAGACGCACCGGAGGCAAAAGATCATCAGAGACAAGAAACACCAGAAACAAAAGCCATCATCCACACCATCACTGCTCCTATATGCTATCCTTTTTTTGAAACTTCCGCCACTGCCTTGCGCGGTCACTATGTTATATTGCTATAATCTGTGCTTCAATTTATTTTTGGCATTTGCAACCAGGAAGCGCATGGTTGGCACGTGGGAACTTGCATTACAAGATATTACAAGTGTCCACTGAGGAAATGATGGGTTGTAAGGCCGTTGCCTGCAGCAAGGAAAATGAAGACGCCGTCAGTTCGGGACATCACTTCTGACGTATTCATGAACACACCTATAGATGACGGAAAATGATGTAGAAATTATAGAATGATGCAATACGAGACAATACAGCAGATATAATAGTGCATATAGGATAG
Source organism: Symbiodinium kawagutii (assembly GCA_009767595.1). Taxonomy (NCBI): domain Eukaryota; class Dinophyceae; order Suessiales; family Symbiodiniaceae; genus Symbiodinium; species Symbiodinium kawagutii. The sequence goes on from VSDK01015290.1 coordinate 23,322, forward strand.
AATGTAACATTGGTATGAGGTAATATGAGACAATATGACAGAACATGATGCAATATTTTTATATGCTGGGTAATCTAAAGAATTGATGTTAATTGTAGCTATGTTACAAACACAACGCCATGTATTTTGACATAACTTGAGGTTTCAAGGATGTGTCTTAGACTCGCCACATCAGGCACATTTTGAGCTGCTGATCCCTATCTCTGGAACTATGTATGGAATTACATACGGCTTCTAAACCCTGGGGACCATGAGGAGAGATTTCGTTGCATGTTGTGTCGGCTCTGCAGCAGTCTGTATTTTGTGCGGCCACAAAGCAGCCCTGATTTTCGCTGTTTCGTGACGGTGCGCCTTGGGACGAGGGCTATTGAATGCTGTTGAGTTTTGGGCAAATATTGGCCAAAGAGATGCGTCACATCCCTCTCAGCTCCGGGTTCTTTTTGAAGGGGAACAAATGTTCATCGAACTAAGTTATAGACATTTATAGACTATGATTATGTGATTTTACAATGTTGAATTGTCTAGACATCAAGTCCCTGATTCCGAGAGACATTTTTTGATTTCAGGTTCAGCCAGTTTAGGGAGGGTTTTCAAGGTTTTGGTCACACATGGTGAAGTGATGTACGTACTTCTTTCATAAGACATTCAAGTTCAATTGGTCTTCATTTTGACCAACTCAAAAGATTGAAAATTGTTTCTGTAGCACGTGGTAATATTAGAAGATATGAGAAGGCAGGGTTTGCAACATCTCACTTTGAATTCACTCCAGTTGATCCATTTGTGGTCTCGCATGTGGCAGGAATGGCAAATTCCACCAACCAGGCGTGGCCGTGCGCCGAAGGAAAGCGAGAGTGGTATGACGGAATGACTGTACGACATGCATAGACTTGCATAGATTTGCCACCTGCACTGCCCTTGTTGTGCCCAAAAAAGTCCTTGCAGGTCCCTCTTCTGTCGCGGCATTTGACAAAAGAGGAACGCCAGACAGAACCTGAGACAGGGCATTCGGTGAGAAGTAGAGTGGTCAAGAAAAACATCGGGTGTCACTCACCTTTGTCAGCAGACTTGGTGCTTTTGGGCAAAACGAGGGCCTGAAAATGTATGCAAGAATGACTATGTCATACTATGTCATGCTTTTTGGGCGCAGAAGTGTTGGTTGAAGGGTGGTTCTCAGTTTTTTCACCAGTCTTGCGGCAACAGCGCTTGCTTCATCTTGCTTCCAAGGCGCCTCAGGGACTTGCATTCCCCTTACCGAATGTCTTCGATGACCTGGGGTGAGTGGAGTGAGGCTGGACTCGGGCTTTCTTTCCTCTTGGTGAAACGGATTGTTTGTTCATGTTTTTCCTTGGCCAGGTGATGTTCAGTTACATCTTCGGCCAAGA
>VSDK01015293.1:0-68698 GCA_009767595.1 Symbiodinium kawagutii
CCTGACTAAAACCCACCACTCTACACCCCTACTTTCGGTTAGGGAGTTCAGGAGGTACTTGCGTTTGCTGATGTCAAGTTGAATGGATGCCTGAAGGGTTCGTTCAAGTGCCAGATGCTTCATGGCTAGCCATCAGGTAAGCATCAGTTAATCATCAGCTACGCATCAATTAACCATCACTAGTCATTGGATGCTTAGCTGATGATTAACTGATGCTTAGGCACCATGATTAACCATGTTTAGTCATTGATCCAATGTTAGTCACTGATGGTTTCAGCTCAACTTCATTGGATTCGGCCACCTCAAAGTCTCAGGAGGGATGGCGGACGGCTTGTTTGATCTTCGGAGGTGCCAGTGCCTTGACAAGCGACGGTAGATCGGCTTGGGCAGATGGTGCTTTCTCAAGTCATAGGGGACCCCCCATGGTTTTCATATGGTTATGGGTCAATATTAGCCAATTTGGATTAATGATAGGGGAATATTGGTTAATAAGGGATAGCAACCAGCAAGTATAGAGGATATACCAGCTATATATGGCTACGGGTCAATATTCACCAGCCAATTTCATGGGGGATAATAACCAACAATGATAGGGGAAATAATGGTAGTGATACGGGAACCAGGGGTACAGGGTTTTGACCCACTGCCACACGGTTGGTTTATGAATACAAAAGGATTTACATGGGATGACTTGGGGGTACCCTATTTTGAGAAACACCCAGATGGACTTAGACAGTCGAAGGTGCTGGCGGGGACTTGAGTAAGTACTCGGTGGGTTTCCCCATGAAGATGGTCGTTTTGGGATCGTTGGGGCTACCATTAACATGCCCAAATAGCGGTTTCGGTATCGGTTCATGTGATGACATCACCTCATTTCACCGAACCATATAAATGATACAGAATCCGGTGCAAACTGGTCCCTTGAAGAGCATGAAGCTGGTGACCCTAAACTCCCAGAGTTTGCGTCCGCTGATGATGTCCAACGCAAAGTTCATGGCGTGGTTTTGCAAAAAGTTGCTCCAATACACCGTACTCAGAGCAGCCAAAATTGCCACACGAAACGAGTTTCTGATGGAAGAGTCGATGGGAAAGCTGTGATTTTTGGCCCCTGAGAAAGGTTCATGGCCAAGCAGAAGCGCCACGAAGAAGAAACACTCGCCTGGTTTGCGTAAATGAATGCTATCATCAACCAAGCCAACCAAGCCGTACCAGGGAACCACCGAACCAGCCAACCCACCAACTACGTAGGGAGTCGCCTACCCAACGCCCCTAGGTCTCCTTGCATCACTGCCTGCTCTCACCAAGCATGACGAGAAGCAGGCTGCGACGGTGTGCAGGGAAGATCCAAAGGCCGCAGGGTGTTGGGATTTGCTTGCATTTCAGCGGTACTTTTTCTACATGGTGGTTTCTCAAGTCATAGGGGTATCCCCAGTTATCACATTTCTTAGCCATTCTTGATGGTTAATCCCTATCATCAACCATGATTAACCATCAAGAGCACTGAAAATCCACTATACATCCAGACATCCAGCAACTATTAGATAGCCATGAAATTGCCTTCAAGTAACCTTCAAGCAGCCGTCCAGCAACCATGATTTCTCCATCAGATAACCATTGTATAGCCATCAATGCAACATCAGGTAACCATCAACAAACCACTAAAACCATCAGACAAGCATGAAATAACCATTAAATGGACTTAAATGGAAGATCGACCCTTGCTTTGTGATTTGAAACCATTTGTTACTGCTGAAGATATGGTTACCAACCATATGGTCAGAAACCATGTAATCCTTTCTAGCAAGGGTCCAGCAGATAACCATTAACAGCTGGAAGATCGACCCTTGCTTTGGATGCACTCCGCCAGATGAGCCGACGCCCCACGCCCTCCGATGACATGGATTTGCCACTGGGTAGCAGGGCCAGGGTGGGGTCCTTGCCCTCCCCCCGCGTGGCTATAGCATGGGTTTTTTGATGGGTAAGCAACGATCAACCAGTGCCTAGTCATGGCTGAGAAATACTGGTTGACTCATGGGTCGGTCATGGTTGGTAATACTTGGCCTTGAGTTATAGGCATGGTGAACAAAAGTTCGATTCATATCAATGACCACCAACCGTCGTTGTTCATGATTTTTGGTCCGGGTCAATGCGACGCAGGTGTGCTACCTAAAGCCTATCCAAGAAGGTGATTTCCCAGGGAGCCAGCGAGATCCGCAAGAAATCGCTCCAGATTCTATCCACGGAGGCAGTGATGTTTGGCTGCCAGATTCAGCACCCCCAGCAGGGGCCTAGCACTTGGGTTACACATGGAGTTCCACCGGTGGTCAACCATCATCAGCAATGACGGGCGCAGAACCGCCAGCCGTCATGATATAGGGCTATGACCCTGACGGTTGTGCGGGACATCAGAAAAAGCATCATTTGCATGCGTTGGGGATAGCTTAGGGCTTCCATTTGTGGATATGCCCAGCATTGTTGCTCACTATGTATTTTGTTGAGCCCGTGACGCGTGATGAACATGGATCAATTACCCATGATTGACCCTGTATGTTCATTTTTTATCCACATATCTCATCATTTTTAGTCACTAAAACCCTGGAGAGAGAGACCAACAGACCAACATTGATCATTTTGACATCATACGCATCATCACTACCCAGCCATCGTGAACCATAAGCCACCAGCCAGACCAGTGACCAGTTATAGCCATCATTATCCATCAAGAACCACCTTCTTAAGCACCTTTCACCAGTCATAGCCTAGCTGATTTTGTTGGTTGCCATCCCCTACGATCACTTGAAACCGCAGTCCCGGACTGGATCTGTCCCATGGATCATTCTGAGGCCGACCCGCTTGGCTTCCCTACCCCAGGCGGCGTTTCGATGTGTGCTGCTGCGGCCGATGGCAAACGATGGTTGCTCATGGTGGGTAAATGATTGATGATGGTAGGTTTATGGTAGGTTTATGGTGGGTTAATGATGGGTTCATGGTTGGTTAATGATGGGTTCATGGTGGGTTAATGATGGGTTCATGGTTGGAAATGATTGATTGACAATGAGTGGTTGATAATTGACCATGATGATTCATATTGTTTCATAGTGGATCTGAGTAATTAGCTTTCATACAGTTCCTGCTGGTTTGTGTGAAAATCGTCAAAGGGGGATCATAATCCTGGATTTGGCAAGCTGTACCTTTGATTTTGTTGGGCAATGATCTTGCAATGACGAACAATCATTCCTCCAAAACGTACATATCCAACAGTAGCAGACGATGATAAGACTACAGCCAATAGCAGAAGCTTCGATAACATCTATTCTGACGCCATGCTGCGATGGGATGGAGCCGAACTTCCCAATCTAAGGATTGCAGTAGTCATCGATGAACTCAAAGGGGGAAAAGCTCAAGCAGTATGGCAGACCATGGGCACAAGTGTACGTAGTCAATTCAGACCATGGGCACAAGTGTACCAGACCAACTGCTTCCCGTACACCATTCGTAGGAGGTGCCGCTTGCACTTCACTAAGCTCCAGTTTTTGCAACCGTTGGTGTCTCCCTATGCCTTCACTTTTTGGACTCGGGGAGCCAGATCACCGCCAGAGGTTCACAACTTCAAAGAGCAGTTATCCGCCTACAACCGGTATAGCCTGCAATACCTCATAGTTGCACCATAGCAGGTCTCACCCATCATAATTGAACCATGTCACACTCTAGTCATGATCACGGTATCACCCATTTTATCGCCCAAAAGGCTGTCACACCCATCATATTTACTAACAGCAATAGTTATCACCCAAAATGCCTGGTCTTACCGATCAAGTCATCCACCCAGAACGGTTTTTTATTCACCATATGCCATCATATCTTATCATACGTTATCACCCATCATATGTCATTGCCATAGTACTTATCACATGGGGGTTTCGTGTTTCTCAAAATAGGGGCACCCCTAAATCTTGTAAACCAGTTGTAGCTATAGTAAATAAACCAACTATTCTTTGGTTTTCCAAAAAACCAGATTTTACCAATGATTTAGGTTTATTATAGCTATCTTATCAGCAAATTTTTGAGAAACCACCATATGTCACCACCCATCCCGTCATCACCATGTCACGCGTTGCATATTGGCGGGGCAGTTTTGTTCGCCGGTTCGCCAGGCCACCGCCAATGTTTTGGAGAGCTCCATGCAGGCGTGGGGGGCACTAGGGTTTATCCATGGTGGTGTATGTTTAACGGTTAACCACTTTGATTTATGGCAGGAAAATGGTGATTTATGGTGATTTATGGTTAATCATTCATCAAAATTGTGAACTTTCATGGTGGTTCATGGTGATTTCAATTTGTTTCAATTCAAAAAATAGTGTTGAAATTGTGCGTATGTTTAACGTCTCACGGAATTTAACAACAATGACCGAATACGCGCCATTTACTTCAATCTTTACCTAATGATTCAATCATGATGAATATATTCCTTTTCATAATTATTGTATATGATTTAGGTCCATTATATTTAATTAATGCTTAATCAACAATCGCACAAGTTGATATTTATGTTGACCATCTTTTGTTTTTCAATATCAAGGATTGTGATGAACCGTGCGTGGTGAATAGCCACAGCCATCTTGGTGAACCATTTGACCATGTGATACCAGTCAATCCTTAGATATCATCAACGGTGGTTCAAAGGCTTTTTGACCAGTAGTCATTGTCGTGAACCATCATGATAACTGCCCTGCTTATGTATGAACCATTTTTGGCCAGTATCGGTGGCCGCTACAGTCGTGGCCAACTCGTGATGAAGTCTATGATTGAGCAGCGATTGATCAATCATTTAGCATCATGGGCAATCATGAATCATCATTGTTTGACATCAATATGGCTACATGCATAGGGGGTATTACCGGCACCAGCTAGAGCCGCAAGTGAAGCGCCTGTGGTTTCACCAGCCATTTTTGGGTGTACATCGTTCAAGAGCCCCGGTCGTGATATCTCGCGATTTTGTTGGGCGGTTTCCACCCTGACAACGGCATATCCGCAGGACAGCATGGCATTTGTTGGGAAAACACGTCTTTGGAACCGAGCAGCATGGGTTTCCTGACCACCACGGGGCATCATTTGACTTTTGGTCACGGCCAACCATCAATGTGCTGCTTTTATCAAACATCACGAGTGTCAATTAGTTTCCACTAATTGTCAACCATTTGCCATTTGCGGATTTACTGTTTACCGATGGCTTATTAACCACCAGGTCATAAGTTAAAGCTGACCACCAAACACGATCAGTGACCACTGGTGAACTACTGACTACTCATCACCAACCATCACAGATCATCATCATCATCATCATCATCATCATCATCATCATCATCATTATCATCATCATAACCAGAACTAAGCTCATCATTGACTGGTTGATGGTTTCACTATTATTTGTCCCTAGTATTACAAACTGGTTGCTCGGCTAAGATGTTGTACAGGGGCGGTTCAACCAACCAGTTCGAACCGATTAGCCATAGTTAAGCTTACCATTTAGATCAATTAACCGCGATTGAGCTCATCGCTAAGCATGAAGGCATCAGTCATAGCTCATCAACCCCCGTGACCATCGCAAGGCGGTGGAACCCGCGGGAGCGCGATGGCTGCTGATGGCCAGCGCCCTGCGCTTCAGCGCAGGTGCGCAGGGAATGATCACCATGGTGAGTGGCCACAACAAACCCTGGAAAATCCGTGCTGGTGACCCAGGGAATCCCTGGGAAACAACTAAATGGTTATGGGTCAAAACCCCGTACCCCTGGTTCCCCTATCATTTACCATTGCTTTCCTTATTGTTGCTGGTGATTATCCCCCATTAATGGGTTGATGAATATTGACCCATAGCCAAATCAAAATGGGTATGGTCACCATGGTGGCTGCATTGGGATGAGCGAAGCCGAAGCGGAGCCAGGCTTCGCCATTTTGGTCTGGCTGCCCTCGGCAATCCGCGCCACCTTCCCGGATGATGTGGAGCAGCCGGAAGCCGAGACGGGCGACGGGCCGTTGATAAGGACTAATTAACCAACACAGGGGTTATAACCTACAATAGTGGCTAAGAGGTACTAGCTGGTGCGCTGATTGACATTTTTGTTTTTCTAATATGTGTTGTTGGTTGGCCTTGGTCTATTTCGGCTTTGGCGTCTCTGTCGGTGTTAGTGTTCGCTCGCTGCAAATGGGTTGTTGGTTATCATGAGGAAGTTGAGCTACACTGTGGAGGATTTCGGTCAGAGATCAGCCGTGGGCGTATGCATCATCATCATCATCATCATCATCATCATCATCATCATCATCATCATCATTCACCCAACTGAATGTGGGGGTCAGATCAGGGGGGTTTTAGATCCTAGGGGTTTTTAGTACATACGTGTTTGAGATAAAACCATGATGTTTTGAGATAAAACCATGATGTTTCAGGCTTGAAATTGACATTGACATTCACTTGTACAAGATGGGAGAGGGGTTAGATCTAACGGGTGTCAGATCTAATACGTTTGTTTACAGGGGGGTTAGATCTAATGGGTTTTGTTAAAGGGGGGTTAGATCCAATGGGTTTTTCAAAGGGGGGGTTAGAATCAATGGGTTCTTGAAAGGAAAAAAAATCAAGCACTAGCCCAGAAAAAAAATCTCAAAATCTCTCATTTTTCCTTCATTTTTCCTCATTTCTTCTCATCTTTTTCTCGTCCTCAATTTGGTGTTAATTAAGTTTTAAATAGAGCCAGCTCAAAAAATCTCAAAATCTCTCATTTTTTCTCATTTTTTCTCGTCCTTCATTAACGGAGATGACAAGTCCACCCAAAAAATCTCAAAATCTCTCATTTTTCCTCATTTGTTTCTCATTTTTTCTCATTGTCCCTCACTTGTTCCTCGGTCCCCTTAACAATTTGCCAGCTCAAAAAATCTCAAAATCTCTCATTTGTTCTCATTTTATGTCCTGTTCCCTGTAACAAGTTTAGATAGGATCTGAAATGATCATCATGTATGTTCGAGTTTGTCTCTGCACTGAGGTGAGCCGATCCGTTGGCAACTGAGAAAATTAATTGCTTCAATTTTGCAGTATGTTTTAATATTCAATCAACAGTGTGTTTTAATACAGAATTACAATAAAATATTTTTGTTATAAATGCTACTAAAAAGCAGGTTTCTCTTTGTAAACAATACATAAGTTCCATTCTTATAAGTATTCCTTTTAAAATCAATTAAAATTAAAATTAGTCTTCAATTAGAAAACCTTACTGAAGTAAACCCCCTGGATCTGAACCCCGTTTTAATCTAGCTGAATCATCATCATCATCATCATCATCATCATCATCATCATCATCATCATCATCCTCACGATGTTTTTTGTACCTTTGCGTGGGAATGTTCCTTTGGGAATGTCATGGTGCATCACTGGGCATGTTCTGAATCAAAACTCTCGGTCCACAGCTCCTGGTTGCGCAGTCCCGGTCTGTGTCTCACTTTTGGTTACTACAATGTACTTGTATGTCATGCTATGTTGGTGATCGTTATCATATCATTATCCAATGACAGTGAGCTTTGATGGTTGTAACCTTCAACCATGGATGATATGGCCGTTAGCCATAAAATCACCCTGATTAGTTGGAAATAGTTGGTGATTGAGACCTAATACAACCATACATCGTTGGTTCTTACCATAATGAAGCCATCCATGGCTGGCTGTTGCCATCACCGCCATTTCACCATATGGTTATGGGTCAAAACTATGTACCCCTGGTTCCCCTATCTGAACCATTGTTTCCCTATTATTGTTGGTTCCTATCCCCAATAATTGGTTGGTTAGTATTGACACATAGCCATATAACGAAGCCATCCATGGTAGGAAGCCCACCCCCAGGTGGTTGCAGCCACCGGCGGGCGAGGTTTGCCATCGCGAATTCTTTGATCAAAGGCGTCGCAGGGAGTGTGTCCTCGATCGCTGGAGGCCTGGTGATGGCAGCGGGTCGGCCAGCGGGTTTGCCATGTCCTGTTGGTAAACTGAGATGGCCTATGGGTCAATATTAACCAACCAAATTTGTAGGGATATTCACCAACAAACATCAACAAACTATAGGGAAAACAATGGTTAGTGATAGGGGAACCAGGGAGACTAAGGGTTTTGACCCACTGCCAGATGGCAATGGAAAATCCATGATTTAGAATTGGTTTCCTATCGAGAGACATGATTTTCCATTGCCATGTTGGTTTGCCGGTATGTCTTAAGCCCCAAGCCGTCCAAACTTTTAGAAATCATGATAGACAACCATGGGTCGGGATTCTGGAAGCTTCGCTGGCCACAGTCATGGGACACATTCCGATGTTGGCATGACCACGTTTTTGGGTCAGTTTGCTTCTTCTGCATGCTAGAGATTACGCATTTTCATGATCCAGCAGGACGTTTGGGGAGGGGACTGGATTATATAGTTTGGAATCTTCATCTGGGTTTTCTCAAAATGAAAAACCCCCAAAATGATTGGTTTATTGCTATAAATGGCAGATATGAAGGATGATTTAGGGGTCCCATGACTTGAGAGACGCCCATGTGATGTTTCATGGTTGTTTGCGCGTCATTTAATCTGAAAGGCCCTAAGAGGTGCGAGGGAAAGTTGGTGGAACTGACCTTGCTTGACTAGTACAACTGAAGGTGGTTAAACAAAACGACCTTTGTGGGTTGGTTTGGTTGCCGAAACTTGGTTTTTTTGATGCATTTCCCTCACATCGGTGATGATCATACATCCTGTTCAGCGGGGGATTCCCTGTGGAAAAGGTATAGCGTGATGCTCGAAGGCGATGACGATGACTATGAATCATAAGTACCAGCAATCACTAATCAGTAGCCGTTTTGGAGAATGATCATCAACAGTTGTTTGGCCAACATGGTTCTGTAGCGACCAGCATGTGTGAAGCATTGTGCAGCATTTTCTGGGGTCATTGATCATGATGATCGTCACGAGGGTCCATCATTGGCCATGAATCATAATCAGCTTTAACCAGCAGCTGTTTATTGGTCCTTTATTTGCCGTTACCGAATGTTATTGATCAATCATCATCATCATCATCATCATCATCATCATCATCATCATCATCATCATCCAGTATGTACCCTTATTGTTGGTTCTTATCACTGGCCATTAATGTACCCGATGAACTTGCCCAATTAGTTATATACTCAGTTCATTCGCCTAGTTGTGGCGATTGCCTAATTGTTGATGAATTTAAACCACCCGTCAACCATTCATAGCCTCACATATCCACCACCCGTCGTTCACCCTTGCTGCACTATGACATATGCTTTAAAGGTGACCATGAGTGCAACCACGGTCTCGCCATCCAGGCCTTGCCGCCGATAGCCTGCGATCCAGAGGCTGTTGCTTACGTTGCTAGCTTCGCCGTGTGTCAGCAATCATTAGCCACCGCAAGAGCTGCTGGGTAAGTGGCAGCCTAGCATTACTCAGCGTGATTCGAGGCTGATGTTTCCACCAACCAACTCATCACCCACCAATCTCCACAGAGCTTCCATGGTGGACCATGATTTCAGCGAGTTTGGTCGGTGATCAATCGTGACCAGCCATTTTACCTGTGCGTTGTGCAGCTATCGCGACAGCCATCGCTTGGCTGACCCGCTGCCAATGTTATGAACTGCCATTGACCATATGTTTTCTTTTAGCCAAGATTGGCTGACTGTTCTTGACCTTCAGTGGTGGTAGATCCATGTTCATGATCCATCATTACCTTTCATTTTACTATGATTTTTCCGGGTATGGTTGTAACAATTTCATGGGTACATAATTGACCGTCCATTAATATCAAAATTATCCATCAATCGGTGTTTATTTACCTTCAAATATGGTGAGCTGCCGGATCTTCAATTCCTAACCTTTTTTGATAATTCACCATCCGGATTATATATTCCCTTTGATTAAGGCTTGATATCCCATACAAAACGCCATCAACCATCATAAGCACAAATTGGTCATCCACCGGGATAAACCACTGTAAGATAATTTACTATCGACTAGATGTTGTTGAAAACAACTTGAACAAAGTAAACATCCTCTCTATCCTGGACTAGTTCCTCCAACATAGCCTTAGTTACCTCCAATGTCACGCAGAATGTCACCATCCATCGCGGCTTCCACCGACCGTCCTTTCATCCCATCGCTATCCATCCCATCGCTGCTGGACCATCATGGCAGGTTTTGGGGACCGTTCGGCTGCGTGGTTTTGCGCTTTTTCCAGCCTCGCAGCCGCACCACTTTGGTATCCTGGCTGTGGAACAGCTGGGGATTTGGGGGGTAGCTTTAGGTAATGGTGAGAAAACCGTATGAAAACCATCAGAAAACCTTTGGAAAGACCTTGGATAGGCTGAGGAAAATCCGTGGAACATCAGAAACCTATGGGGGCTGAAGATTTTGGAGCTGGGAAAGCTTTGCGGAAGATGGCAATGATGCCATTTGGGAGATGAGAAGTTGCGTCAGTTTTAGCAAGAATGATGGTGAATCATTTTTAGTAGATGATGGCTAATCTATGGTTGATTGTTGGTTCATGATGGTTGGTAGTGGCTGGTAATGGTCAAAGCTGGTCAACATTGCAGCTGGGTGCGGGGGATGATATTTTTGGGAGAACGTCCCCATTTTTGGGCGGATAAATCACAAGATATTGAGCTGGTAAATCACCAGATTGAGCTACTAAAACCGCCGGAATCCCTAAAGAAAGGGCAGCATCGCAGGTTCTGGACACACCACGACACACCCAGGTGCTGTATCAAATAGGGGTACCCCAGATCATCCAGTTTAGTAAGCATTTGTAGGAATGAAGCATCCATTTTCCGCGGTTTCCCATTTTAAGAAATCACTTTTTTGATAGTTGGAAATCGACATTGACTTGTTTGTTTGTCACTTTTGTCTTTGGTGGCCCTGAAATTTCCATCAATTTCTTCCCATCCGTTCTCCTTGATGGAGATTTGATAGGTTTTCACTGTAGATGATGACCTTTCTTTACATCATGCGAGTCATGAGGATCAATTTAAATTGCCAGTTTGTCATTTGTTCTAGAAAGTGGATTTCCATCAATTTCCAACTTGTTCTCCTGAGGTATTTAACTCTTGGCAAGGGCTTGAGTTTCGAGCTCTGCATGGTCTTTCTTTGTGCCGAGCCCCTTGGCATCCCATTTTGGCTGCACCTAACCTGGAGCCATTGAGAGGAGCACTGGTTGTGTTGCCAATCTGGTTGGTTGAGATCCGCCATCTGGTGGTTGATTATAGGTCTTTTGCCATTATTGTATGTGCGTATTAATGGCATTATTGGCATAACTGTGTATTATTGCATATTGTTGCAGAGAATTGTTCTTCCTATTTTGAACCCATATTCCATTGGCACGATTGCTTGACGCTACAGTATTGTGGGCCAGTAGGAAATGACCACTGTTCGCAGCTTCAGCCGCAAGCGAAAATTGTGATTCATGGGATTACCAAATTCACAAATGGTTGGGTTCGAACCGATCCTCGACTCAATATCAAGAACTTGTGTTTCTTTAGTCTATTTGTTCATGAGATTTTCATCTTAATGAACTACCCATATTTGATGGTAAATCACTATTGAGCTGGTTAAACTGGGGATGTTCGATCTTGAGAGCTGGATCTAGCATTGTTGTTGGCTCTCGTTGGTAATTCATCCCTGTGATGAAAGTATACCCATGAATAGGCATCAGATAGGCCTTCAATTGCCGCATTAACAGCTCATCAACTCACCGTTAAACATAGATGAACCATCAATTCACCATCATTGACCAGCTCTGAGAAAAACGCACTGAAACTCAGCCACGAATCTCAGCCATGACTTGCAGCAGCTAACCATTTCTACCCGGCCATGTCTTACCTCGGCTTCAGCGGTGCCACCGCCGCGACGGTGCCAGGTACCTGGTGGCCGAGAGTTGGTTGGGCCCCGCCATCAGCGCGCTGCAGGGCTCAGTGCCCTCGGACCGCCGCGGCACGGCGCAGGCGAGGACCAACGAAGCACCAGTTGAGGCTTCGTATTTTGGGGGGCAAGTTATGAAACAAAATATGGCGAACTGGGTCAATTATTTATCCAACCATAATAGGGGATAATGACCATCAAACTATTAGAAAAACAATGGTTAATGATATGGGTGTTTCTCAAGCCATGGGGGTACCCAAATGGTTGATTTATTGCCATATGTGGGTAATATTGGATGATTTTGGGGGTCCCCTATTTTGAGAAACCACCATATGGCTAATAGATGGAGATTTTTAAGGGATGAACAAGTACCTATGGCGGATTTTTTTGTATCTATGGCTTGGAACCCTGTCTTGGCAATTTTTTGGGGTGCAAGTTATGGCTGATAGATGCTTACAGTGTTTGCAAATATTATGACTCAATAGGGTTGAGAGACCTGGAGTGATGGCACTGGAGAGAGAGAATAGGGTTGATGTGGCTGATAGATGATGAAGCTGTTCAAAGTAAGTATAGGTTAACGCAAGCAATACAGATAACAGTTAATTAACAGATATCAATAAATGGTATGGACGAAGAACTGTTGGTGAATAGCAGCTGGTAGTTGCAAAACCATAGTAAGACTTGATAGCAGCTAGCTATGTATGTAATTAATTGTAGTTATTTGTATAGGTGAATCATTAAGTGCAAACTTATACATAGCAAAGTTTGGCAAATTGTTCCTTAGTTAAGTATCGGTGAACGATTGAGTGTCTTGATTATTGCATTATTGGCAACTGTTTCCTTGTAAATTCACGGCTACGTGTAGAACAAATCGTGGTTAAACATGTGGGGTTCAGCTTATGATGAAGGCCAATGCTCGCTACTGGCCTCAATTTGCCATCCTGATTTCCTTGTAATTAGCTTTGATTTATATGGCTATGGGTCAATATTAACCAACAATAATGGGGGATAATCACCAACAAAACTATAGGGAAAACAATGGTTAATGATGGGGAACCAGGGGGACTACGGGGTGAACTGACCCACAGCCATATGCATTGATTAACCATTCTTGTTGACCAGAATTCGCCACGATGAATTGTCAATCGATTGCTGGTTGTTGTTCTTATTCCCCGTCATGAAACATCATCGTGCTAACTTACTGGTCAGCCATGGCAAATATGAATACACAGTACTATCCCTCCTTGACCATCATGAATTTGCGCTGTTTACCTGCCAATCACCCCTACAGGTTCATGTGCTGGATTTGTTGGAATTGCTCCGAGCGGTGCGACTATTTTGAAATGCAGTTGGCTACTAATGATCACTGCATCTCAATGAGGTTTTGATATGATTTGGCCACTTGTCAATAATGACAACACTGGTCAGAATGAACCAATCAATATCAATCCATAAGTCAACTCACATATCAACCCATATGTCAACCAATATACCAACCCATGTAGCGACCCATGCATTGCCGTAACCTATGTATGACCGCCCTATCCCAAGAAGTCCACCACCTTTGCTGGGAGCATTTGGGGTCGCCATGCGGGCACACAGGGCGTTTTCTCATCACTCACTGCGCAGCTCGGAGCGGTTGCGAAAGGTTGGTGGCTGTGCTGGAAAATTGGTTGGCCATGGCTGGCCAACAACTGTTTCTCTGGGAAGTGTTACTAGCCAACTAATAATCCTGGCGGGTGGTTCCACACATGTTTTATTTTCCCTAGTGATCATTAACAGATGGTTGGTTGACTTATATTTTTCATAGGGGTTGAAACCACCAACCAGAATCGGTGATAACCAAGAGACACTGGTTCATTGCCAACTACTACTGGTTGTTGGCATTTGTTTGGAGACTATTATTTTGCATATCGTACTCAAATGTTTCCGTATGCCATGCTGAGCTATCTTTACTGGCGATTCTGAAGCAACAAACTTTACCAACCAGAAGAAAGCACTCTAAGACCAGACAATCAGACCCATCAGTCATGATCCGATTCGGGCTTGAAACCAAGTGCAAAATGGTGGCGGTTGGTGACCATCATGATTCATGATTTTCAATCAGCAACAGCTGGATTACTATCCAGAATTGAAGGATTGGCTATTTGCCATTATCTAACCACCATTTACCACCATTGAAACATCATTGACCATGATCTCATGCACTCTCATGACCTCCGGGTTATCGCTATATTGTTAGACTGAGATTTGCATAGCCATAATGTTGCTTACTGAGATTCAGGTTTTTTACATATCTAAAAAATTGTTTTCTAGATATGTAAAAAAGCCCGAAAGCGACGAGCAAATCCCATATTGTGTTCCCTGACCTCGGTGATACTGTTGATAAAGGAAATCCTGCACTACTTTCATAGTCCACATGTTCTGGGAACCCCAAATCTTAATATTGAAGTATGTGCTGGGTTCATGCCGGACATGAAATTTGTGAACGGAGGAAATCCTGCACCACCCACCTTGTTACCACAACATGGAGATTAAGGGGTGGCAGGGGATGTCCTCACACAACCTTGCTCGGGATGCCCATCCGGGTGGTGCAGGACTTCCTGCATCATCCGTAGCTTTTGGGTATGGCTCAAATCGATCTCCAGAAAAATTATGTATATCAGACATCGCTATAGCGGCAGATCTTTCGGAGCTTAATGCTCAAAATGTTTCCGCTGGTAAGTCATGGCAAGTGCTTTTGCCACTTTGGCAAGCTTTTGGTGATGGTTAGTTACAGCTCATCAACCATTGTATTCCTTTGTTAGCTATTACTTGTGATGCAATTTACTTACAACATGTACAACCATTAGCCACAATTAAAAGCTTGTGATTCAAGCCACCAAACAAAGCTTATTATTAAGTTTTGCGATTCCCTACTCATAGTAACCATCAGGAACTATCAATCACATGAATCAACATGAACCCATGTCCACCGACCGTTATTAACCATCAACTTAATTAACTTCTCCAGCACTACTGGCTATACCAGACTTACTAATGGTTGAACCAGACTTATTCCCGTTTCAACCCACCTCCACTGGCTGGTCTTGACCAACTTAACTGATTGATCAGGTTATGTAATGGTTGAAATCAACTGAATGGTTAATGGCTAATGGTGAATAAACTTAACCAACTCAGTGGTCAATGGATGTTTTCATGGTCAACAACCATTAGGTTGAGTAACCCGACCAACCTCATTCCTAACTTAACCAGCTTCATGCACAACTTAACCAACTTAATGGTTAATGAGTGCCCCATTTTCCAGGGGCTGAGTTGCCGAGGCTTGGCAACGCCCTGCCGGTGGGTTTGGGTCTCCTGGCGCCCGCGGATCTCACGGAGGGGCTGCAGATCAGCGTGGCAGTGACCTGGCGGCTGGGAAGGGCCACGGGGATCCTGGTCCCAAGGAGGGAGCGCCCCCCAGGAGTGGTGGAACCAGATGGTAACTGAAGAGAATGAAGAAGTGGTAGTAACTGAGTTAACTAATCTTGACTAATTTTAACTAATCTTAAGTAATGGTTGAGAGTTAAGATTAGTTCAATATTGTCAATATGACTATTCGATTAGTTCAATCTTTAAGATGATTCGATCGCTATGATTATTCATATTAATTAAAATGATTGATAATTCGATCGCTTTTTGATTAGTGAGTGGTAAACAAGCATCAGGGTTCTTTAGTACTTATGATGATTGCTAGTAGGTCCCAAGATCAGTAGTTCACAATCAGGTTAGAGCCCGCAAATCAATGTTGATGAAGCTGATAGCTAATGAAAATCAATGTTAGCGATGGGGAGTTAAGGATCAGAAGTCAACATTTTGTTGGCCAAATCGATGTCAATCAATGTTTGTGATGATTAATAGATATTAATAGTCAACAGTCAACAGTTATACTTAAACTTATACTGAACTTTGTTCCTCGATTATTGCATGACAACATATGAGCATATAAGAACCAACTTTTTTGGAAATCATATGATTTGATTCAACCAATATCGGAGATGTTGAGGCTGCTGGGTTTAGCCCTTTCGGACCCTATGGATGGAAGATACTGTACCTGCACCACCTGGCTACACACCGCTGCAATTTTGACATATCCAATTTGGTGCTATCAGTGGATTACTATCGCAAGTAGATTGCCATATCAACTTAAGCATTTATATAAATACTTGATACGTTTGCATTTGTTGTCATTTGCATTGGCAATGTGAACATTTGCGGCAATCAACAAGTCAAATCCATATGTGTCTAATTATCTCTAATTTTAGCCATGTGCAAGGGATGCTGTCGCTTGGATGTGCTCAGGTGTGTTACGTCCTCAGCGGCATTTGCTTTCTAGCGGCCTCCGGTTATTTACAGCAGGTGGCTTGGCGGCCTGTGAGCGAACCACCTCAAGTAGGGCGAGGATCAATGCCGTAGCTTGCCAGGTTGCCTCTAACAAACGGTTCCTGTAGTATGTTCATAGCGAGCGTTGTTGATGACTGTTGGTTGGATGCCTTGTGTTGTCGGCCCTGACAATCAATCGGTGCTGCTGGCTAACCGGCAGGTAACTAATGGCTGCGCAGTTGCCAAGACATTAGTTGTATTGCTATAATGTGTGGCAAGTTGTTTTGGTTTGTTATGCTCATTGATTATGAAAGTACATCATGGTATGATATGGTATGGTTGCTTGCTATCCCCACGAGCATGTTTTGCATCATGAACCACACGCAAATAACCATAGGTGTTCACCCCATGTTTTGCCCAAAGAATTGGCTTGTTCTTGGGTTTCAATCCTGGCAAACGGTAGATCCTACATCATATTTGGGGTGCAGTACCACCTACGGCGAAACTAGGGGTGGTTTTTGAAGAGTTGGATCTACCATATTGTTGGTTATTTTTGGTAGTTCCATCCCTTTGATTCATTGACTAATAGTTAGATACCGTGAACTATCATGGTCAACTCAGGTGATAATTAACTGATTATCAGTTATCAAAAAGGTTTCGATCAATCTCACTAATTACTACCCATTCATTCACCATAGTTTACCGCCAATCATCAACTCAGTGACTGAGTGCTAAGTAGCCGCGACCACAGGGTCACCAGGACTCATCCCTAGGATTCATCCCGTGAAGTAAACACTGAGTAGCCATCAATGCTGGTCTCCATTAGTGGTGGCTCAGTCATCACCGGCGGCCCATCTCTGACCCCCCAAGGAGGTGCCAAGCCGAGAAGAGCCTCCCCAGCGATGAGCGGCCCTGAAATCGTGTCGCGCAGTCGGTAGACCAAGGGAGGCCATGACCGAAGCGGTTTCTCCGAGCCAGGGATTGCAGACCCCTCGAAGTTATGGATGGATAAACTGCATAATAACTAAAAGAAATAAACGGGATGATAATGATGATAATGGTTAGTAACGGGTAAGGCACTGGATGAGGGGTTCAAAATTTTGAGGAACCTCCGCGCAAACAGCGGTGAATAATCATGAAGAATAGATGGTAATTAATCTAAGGTAAGCACATAGGTGAGCCATCATGATTGATAGGTGGAACAATGCGGATCATCTAAACATGATCTTGCCAGCACCCGCTGAGTTTCTCCGGGGGCGCCAGAGTTGTGTAGAATTCCATTGTTTTACCAGAGACTGAAAACCAATTTATTGGCGTCATTGGGGCACTAGGTTCACAAGAGCACTTATGGTTGGAAATTAATACCATCATTATCAATCATTCACCTTCATGAATTATTGTTGTCATCATCATCATCATCATCATCATCATCATCATCATCATCATCATCACCCACCATTATCATGAAATGCTGCAGCGATCCTTACAGTTGATGGAAGAAATCCGGCACAACGAGATGGATGGCAGGCTGCCACTATTGAGTAATATCACGGGTAGAATGGCCTCCATCGCTGTTTGTCGAGCACGATCCATCAACACCGCTTGTTTTAGATTGGTTTTAGCACCAAGCAGAACGGCTCCCATCAGCTGTTATCGGAATCTTATTTGAAGGTTGACCATGGCGGATCGCCATCATGAAATGTTCACTTTCAGAAGGTTGAACTGGTCATGGGTTGCTCTCCTGAGCCTGCCGGTAGCGCTGGAGATCTCCACTTAGAGAGGCCTGGTTCCACGTTTCGATTTTCGTATCTGTGAATTTTGATTCGCAAGTTGGCGAGGCGTTTTCGCAGCAAATCTCCGCTGCCCCATTTGCGGCAAATCTCCGCTCTCGGGAAAAATGATCAGCAGCCTCAGCGCGAATCTGCATGGTGATTGCGTGGCTTGAAAGCGAAGTAGCTGGTGATTCACTATCGAATATGTTTTATTCATGAATGTGGATCTGCCACAGTGAATGTTTGAGTCCCATGTGCATGTTTAGGCGACATTTCGCGACTGGCGTGCAAACAGACAACCAGACCAAGCATATTTCCGTTCGGGTATCGGTACACTCTAAGCTTGCCATTGCCTTAAACGAGAGTGAGTTGTTTGGGAATCCTGACTATATGGATGTTTGCTGGCCAAGGATTTTTCTATCAACTTCCATCACAAAAATTCCTGCCAAGTTCCTGGTATCCCCAATTTGCATCAATCTCCGATGCCTTCACAAGCTGCAGGCGTCCAAAGTGAATGGATCGATCAACAAGGCCAATGTGGCGGACAGCATTTAGCTGAATTCAGTGTACAAGATGCCACACGTGCCACACATGAAATTTGCAGTGGTGTGACCTGTCGCCTGCCGCGGTTGTGCCAACTGCTGTTTGAAACTGCAGGACACTCATGGTGCAAATTGGCGGAAAGCCTTGTTCATCCCTAGCGAACGGATGACCGAATGAGAAAGACCAGCTAGTTGGTGGTGTTTATCTTTTTTTATTTTCCCCGCATTGACAAATGGTTGGTTGAATGACTAAAACCTTGGCGATGCCGGACAACCACCATCCAGCATGGAATGGAAGGCCGACCACCAGTGGAGTTTTCTGACGCACAACTACTGTACTGTAGCTGATCTCATTTGATGCTTTCCCAACATGGGCTCCGTTGGTTTGGCCCTTTTGTATCATTTTGTTATGATGATTTCCTACCAGAGGCGATGCGCAGCTGTTTTTCCACGAGAACGGCTATGGTTTGCGCGTCGACGTCATCATCACCACTCACCATCACTAAGCATCACTAACGAGTACAATCCATCACTAACGACTACGATTGCCATGAACCCCCGGTTGACGCTTTTCATGCAACGGTCATACCTAACATGATGTCAACCGGGATGGATTGAAGCCACCCAGCAGTGGCAGCTGCGGCAGGGTCGGCCGCCTGGGCCGCTGTTGGCTGAACATCCTGGATGGCCAGGGTGCCGGTTGGCGCATCGCCATGGGCAGATGCATCGGCTTGGAACGAGTTGTGCAATGCGATGTAAGGCGTTTGGGATTTCGCAACGTTGACTGCACATGTGTTGTGTTTTCTTCCGGTTGGTAAGTGTACATGTGCGAAATGGAAATGTACTTGCATGGGTGGAGAAGAACTGCATTTACGAACGGAATCATCAGCGCGCTGGGGTTTTCACGTAAACCATCACCGTCTATGTCGTGTTCTTTGCCTTTTGGTTGGGGGTGAGCAGTTACTACGGCATGTTGCTGGGTTTTTTAGGCTCGTACGCTTCGGATTTGAGAGCATGGTTGAAGTCCCCATGTTCCATTTGTATTGGTTGTTATTGGTTCTTAGCTATGACTAGCAGTTGGTAACTTGTGCTTGAACACCTGTGTATTGCACAGTGAAAGTGATTATGTGGTCGGCATGGACACCAGCTTGTCAGCTAGAGATGTGACCTGGGATCGCCAACCAGCTGCAGAACTTGTAACTTGAGCTTTGCTTCGTGTCAAAATGTATTGCTTTCCATCGGCTGCGGTGACGGGGGATGGCAACCTCACTTGAGGGCCGTTCAAACGTCAGTAGGTCAGCGTGTGTGTGATGCCTTTGCAGCTCCCAGCTCAGGCTGGAGCTATTCACATCCAAGAGCTATGGGTCATCAACCAACCCTTCACCACGACTTCCTAGCCATTGGCGTCACAACCGGGGGGAAACCCAAGCTGGTTATGGCCTTAGGGTTCGATACCCCAGCATAGATCAATCTTTACAGTGGTGATATTGGCAGATTCCTGAAAATTGAAAGAATACATTGGATGATTCCTTCTGACTCAGCGAAATGCAAGATGGTCCCATGCAACGGTTCCCATCCTCAAAGTATTATTTTAAAATATTTTGAAACCCTTCCATCTTACACGAGACGGGTGATTCGAACGTTGGGCCGTGCCCAACGCTTTTGAACGGCACTCAATTTGGTGGTCCCTGGCCGCAGTCTGGCTTCAAGCCACGGATCAGAGTCGAACCCAATGGGCGGTCCATATCGTGCTGCAGGCTGCGAGCGCTTAAGCCCAGGGCAACGAACATCACCTGGCGAAGCCCACCACTGGTGTAAACCGTTTCCGGCCACTATCCATCACTGGTTGGTTTCCCTATTCCTAACTCCTGAGTTTCATTGCAGGTTGTTCTGGCAAGTGATGCGGGTGTGGATGCCTTGTAGGGCAAACCCTCTGAAACTGTAGCTGTAAAGGGACAAGATTAGAAGCCAACTGGCCATAGGACAGATGTAAGTCAGGTTGAAATTTAAAAGGCTAGTTCAAAACACCATCCTCGTACTGTTGTGACAGGTAGCACAACGATGCGACTTGCAACATGATCAAGTCTCTGAATGAATCCCGCTACCGCCTTTCCGTTTTATTTTGCAGCACGCGTGGCGCGATATGACTCTCCAGGTTTTGGACGATAAGTGATTGTGTAATCTGAGAATCTTTGCATCTGACATAGAATGGCTGCAGTCGGTCTGGCGCCATTCAATTTGTCAGAGGAGAGCAGGGTCAAAACAGGTCGGCGGCGCAGGGGCAAGTGTCCAAACAGGTCATCCGTGTGCAAATGGCGAGTAGTTGATGTTCAATTGCAACCAGCTATCCCAATGGCATACCCATTGAACCTATGCATAGTTAACTTAGTTCCCACTATGTTTAGATGAAACAAGCCAAGCCATTTTCCTTCTGACAGTACTGGTCGCCAGCCATGCAACTATATGACCCACTGGCTAATGGGAAAATCCGTATACCATCCCCACTTGTTCCAGAAGTAGCTTGTAATTCCATCCAAAAATAAATCTTGTTGATAGACCATCCATCCCTTATTGCATGCCACTTTGCATGCCAACATGGTTAATTGTTGATAATGTGATTATCCCACCCCCCTCATTTTTTTCCACAATAACTATGTTCCAAGTATGATTAGTGGTTACCATCCCCTTGTTGGTTGGCTACGAACATTACAAACCCATGTTTGGTTGGTTACGAACCAGTACAAACCCATTACTAGTTGGTGATGATCCCCCATGACTAACCATTACTGTCAATACGGCTCATCACCTATAATGGTGTGTCGTAGGGGATCATCGACAAATATCATGATCCCGGGATCCCCCCTATGGCCAACCATGCTCATCGTCATCAGATCATTTTGTCCGATCCGATAAATGAATAAATTGCACCACTGCGAGATTATAACGAAATGGGTAAGTTGTCCCTGTCATAGCAGAATATTACGGATCTCTCCCACCATGTCCAACCATAAACTTGTTATCAATGATATCAACCATACCTATGGTGGTTTATCATTGCTGGTCATCAAGCCCACCACAATCCAACCATGAACGCGTGCTTATCAGCTTTTCGGCTCAGGGCACAAGACGTGCCGGGGCAGGGACGTGCTGACAGCAAGAACTGTTATGATTTCCAATGGTGGATGATAGTTGCTAATGATTCACAATTGGTTTACAATAGTCGGATAAACAACTTACTTGCAATTTTAAAGCACTTTTGGGCTCGACAATTGGTAGATAAAGGCTGCAAATGGTTTGATTATAGTGGCGAGTGTTGGTTTAATAAATTGATGGTTATTGATGGGTATGATCGTTGAAAAGGGTGAATAGTGCTTGGGAACTATGGTCCAGCATCCGCTATTGAAGTGGCTGCCAAACTTGATAGTTTCAAGATGAACTGATTACAGAAGAGTCGCAAAAGCTCAGTTTCGTATGGCTCGCCCAGAGTCAAAAGCTGATTCGTAGATCCACGACTTAGACTGCTCCACCAATACCATATCACAGGGTGGTTTCATCACCAATAGGTCGTTACAAGCACCGTCATCTTCATATCAGCTCCTTCCTCATAAATTGCATCGCGTCCAGGTCGCCATGCAGGTGTGGCAGACGGTGTCCAGCGTGCGGCAGCGTGCGCGCAATGCCGAGAGGATCACGAAGAAGTGACTCGGTGGGTCCCCCTGGGTGATCGCCCCCCGCCTCGAGGTGGGGGACTCGTTGCATGGAATCGCTTGTTCTTCATGTGGGGTAAGGGATGGACGGTTGAGCATTGCTGGTAGACAAATATAGGCTCTTAGTGAATAGGTATTGGCGGGTGAACCAGGATAGACGGGACTCTCTATGAATATTTGTTACCTCTGAGTCCTGCCAAGAAACTCCCAAAGATCAGAGGTGAACCAATGATTTGGGGGCAAAATTGATGGGGAACAATGGATAACGGCTGATGATGAAGTACTATCAATTCTCAATCATCACTCCACCATGCAGTCACCGATGATGATGAAGTACTATCAACTCTCAATCATCACTCCACCATGCAGTCACCATGAGTTCACCATAGAAACCACTCATACTGGTTTAACGGCTGGTGCCAATGGTACCTAACAGCAGCATCAAGATTCATGATGATTCATGGTGGTTGATCGCGGCGCAATACTGTAAGATGCTGCAGAGGGTTGGTTCATTGCGGTTGGTAATAGCGAAGGTCAATGGTTGTTGCTAACCTCCGATTGAGAAACTGTGTGATTCAAAACTGGTTGATGGTGATAATTTAGGTCTTGCGTAGGGGTGGTTATAGTGATGGGAAGCCAAAGTTGGAGTTGTCGCGCTCGCCAAAATTCCATCCATGGATTTGGCCCCCGGGCGTTGCGGAGCTTTGCTGAACTGTGGTAGTAATGTAGTAGTTGCTGCAATGCAAGGATACTTTATGTCGGTTGCAGTTGGCTCACCATGTATTTTCAGTATGCTTCATCTTTATTTCATGATCTTTAATGGGTTTACATTTTGCTGCAACGGGTGGTTCGTGGGTTTAAGCTACAACTGGAGGTCACGCTCGTGGCTGGGAGATTTTTGCAAAGTTTTCGCAAGGGCTGAGAGAGATAGAGACAGTGGACCAAGCAAGGTGAGCTGCTCCAGCGGTGCTGTTTGTTGTACACTTGATCATCGTAGGAATCGTAGGCATGGATACAACGAGAAGACAAACAGATGCTTGTAGCACAGTCACGAGAACTGTTGTTGATGGCAATCACATCTTTGAATTATGATCCTTCATCACCATGGTCACCCATTCGGCTACTAGCCTAATTCTGACAACCTTGCTGCGGTACCACAACCATAGTTATCATCATCATTTCTCATCCTCGGTTACACCTCAGTGGTCCTCCTTTTGTTATACTGCAATCATTTTTCATCATAGTTATCATCATCATCACCACCACCACCATCGTCATCATCCTCATCCCCATCATCATCCTCATCCTCATCATCATCCTCATCATCATCCTCATTGTTCCTCATTTTGTTTCTTATAGCCCTATGCTATGCTTTCTTAGTTTCGCACCACGCTGCTTCCCCACCATTGCTTGTTCGCAACTCACCACAGCCCCAAGGCTCCAGGAGGAAGTGCACCAGCGCTTCGTGAAACGCACCTATGAGGAAATGGGAGCCTTCGATGAGCACGCACGCACCTTAAAGGACAGGTCCTGGGTGGTGCCCGGGTGGCCCTGGGGTACCAGTTGGGGAGGCACAGGCACCAGTGATGATCCATGAGTTGATGACATCTATCATTGGCCAGAAACAGATATGCAACAAGATTGGCAGGGACAGATTAAATCGAAAACATTGATGGTTATGAAACAATCCTAAATTGCATAGCAAATATGTTTACAATGATACTTAATTTAAAACACTTATTGTCAGTTGGAATGCTTGTAATTATTAGCAAAATCAACCAGATTACTATTCAATTTGTTTGCAGTAAAAATTAGTCTCAACACTTTTTTTTCGAATAGATACCGTTATCATCAACCTGGAAGGCCTCGGTATCGCAGATTCAAAATCTCACACAGTCATGCATGATAAAAACGTGCATTTGGGGCTTGTATGCTAACTAGTGGCAAGGAATTTATCCTGGGCGCATGTGTCACCAACGAGCTGCAAGGTATGACCTGGTTCCGGACCCCTGGAACCGCAAATGTTGGTTGATCCAAAGGTCCACTGGTTGTGAGCTCTGCCAGGAAAAGGCTGCTCGCGAAGAGGCTGAAGAAGAAGCAGAACTGGTCCGGCTCAGTGAGGGTTGGTCGCGAGCACGCGCGGTACAACTCGAAAGCAGCTGGGCCACGTGGGATGCAGGGAAGGCCGAGGGGTCAGCACCAGGTGTAGTGAAAAATTGGTGGTTGTTGACAATGGTGAATAAGCTTGTGAATAGCTCAGCATAGGTGACAACAGGTAAAAGAATATTAGGGGATATGCCTGCCGAGTGCCTGTTTTGGACGATGTCTCATGGTGATGCGGTTGGACTCATGCTACAGCAGGAGTTGCGCCAGTGTCCGCCTCCCCCTGGATGCCGTCAAGACGCAACAAAATGCTTAATCATTAGTTGTTAAATCTGGTTGGTAAGTTTAAACATTTGGTATTTCCCCTAGCATAGACAAAAGGTTGGTTGGTCCACAGGCATTTTGTATAGGGGTTGAAACCACCAGCCAGTAAATGTTGCTACCCCAGACACAGCCACGACTGGTTGGTTCTATTTTCCTATTCATTGATCATCATTGATCAATTGGTTGGTTCTCAACCAGACGACAACCAGATGTCAGCCACTACTAGCCAGAATTGATTAGCCACTATTAACAATCATTCCTTTTGCTACTACCTTATGCTCAATCTGGATATACCCTCACGGGAGACCGAACCGCGGCCAGCCTTGCTGACCCGCGTGGCCGAACGTCGCTCAGGGCAGCTGGCCGCCACGCTGGCAGAGAACAGCAGCGAGACCAGCAGCATCAAGCGCCTCGGCCTGATCAATGGTCAATGGGATACTGCAGAGGTGGGGTACAATGGCAAAAGAAAGTTAACAAAATGTGGGCAATGGAGAGCTAATTGGTGGATTTTGGGGTTGCTATAGTATTTGATATTGCCCCCAGGATCTAGTTGATACCATCATGGGCACAGTTGAACATGCTTCTCCGGCCACGCACGTAGCGGAACCCGTGAAGACATCCCTAAACGATATATAGTTTACCGCTATGATACCATCACTTCCCTGGCGATGCTCAAGTCGACAGAATCTATCAGTTCCAAGATCCATGATAGAAATCAAGCGCATTTCTTCGCAGGATGATCATGGACAACAGCACTTGATGTAAGAACCTAGCGTTTCCATGGATAATCCCACAGACCGTCAAGACAGCCCAAGGGTTCCGCCCAATGTCATGAGTGACCACAAGTGGTGCCCACCCCCACAGGTTACTGAAACAAGTGCAAGTTCGGAATTGGTTTCTGTTGGTTCTGGTGGTTGGTGCCTGCAGTAGCTCTTGTAGTGTCATGGGGCCCTGGCGGCCACGACTTGAGGAGCGCGACCACCACCAACCTCATCCGCAACAGCCGCAGCGAGTCCACTTTGGCTTCCAGGCACTACTTGGATAGGTCCGAAGTGCCTCAGATGCGGAGCGCCGAAGGTACACAGAACTGTCTTCAATTCTGCCATTTGACATAGCGGTTGATCCGCCAGAGCCACTATGGGGTGATTTTCGAGTGGAAAGTTTCTTTCTTTTTGTTCTTTTTTCTATGAAGCACCGTGAAGCAACGCGCCTCTCAATTATGCTAAAATCATCTAAAATCGTTTTTTCCTACTAGCAGAATTAGTGACTGAATCCCTCCCCTTCCCAACATTGGTGATTAGAGAGGACTTTGTGAAGAGTCCCCGCGGTCCCGACCTCCGTTCTGATTTTCAAACTCTGATTGTCGCAAGAAGGTTTTGTATATAAATAAACAAATAAATAAATAAACAAACCATGATAAACCAAATTATCCAAGACCCAACGTCAGCCTCCCAAAGCTTCAGTTGCTATGCCGTTGCTGGTGGTTCCTAGGCAACTTTCGGCTGCCAGGTCATGGTTAACAGTTAAGAGTGATGATTCATGTACGCATTGTTGGAGAAATAATGGTAAATTATTGCATGTTCAACATGATCATGAATCTACATTGAAGTCAATCATGGTTAATATCCATCAACAAGAATAGCCAATAGGAAAATGGCGGTCCAACCGATATTTTGCAGGCGTTGTTCACTCTTTGCAGCAGCCCAAAAAATAATGGTAATGATCAAACATGAAATGCATTGAACCCTATCAAAAACCATTCTCAATCACCATTGCTGGCAATTCATAAGCCTATGACTGGCTGTTTTTTCTCCGGTTCCCATCCCAGAAGCACTGGTTGTCCAATGTTGTCCACTCATTGCTGGGGATTCAGAACCATTAACAATGGTCGGTCATAGTTCAGAACTCCTATCACTAACCACGACTAAGCCCGTTGGAAGCCATCATCCCCAGCTATGCTTGGCTACCCCTACTACCAACCATGAATGGTTGAAGGCAACAGCACCAACCAGCCATGGTCGCTCACAGAGGTAGCACAGTGCCCCCCAAGGTGCTCCACTCCTACCGTCCGCCTTCGCCCCTGCACCTCCACGACTACGGACAGATCACCGTGCGCCCGCGGAGCCAGCAGCAGCAGCGGAGGAACCGCTCCGGGAGCCAAAAGGGACGCCCTGCTTACAGACAGGAATTCCTGGGTGTCTACTTCCCGGGCCCTGAGACTTGGTGGAGAAAATGGTGATGTTTTTTTTCCTGGATGTTTTTATCATGGATTTTCAAGTGGGTAACTAGTTGATCTAAGCACCAACTAGCATTGAAGGAGAAAAATCCGATTTTGAAGTTGGCGACCAGCCGGTGATCAAAGCACCAACTCATGCTGATTCATTGGGATTTGGGGTGATTTTTTTGTTCAAAGCCAACATCAAATCCAAGGGCTCCGAAATGGGACCTGCTGGCACTTGCATCTCATCAGCTGAGGAATTCAAGCAGGGGCCCTATGGAAGCACCTTGCAGGATCCCATTTTGATGCCTCCCATGCACTGGGTCAAGAGTTGCTCAGCCAGCTGCTGGATATGCTGTGTGGCTGGTGGAAGTTGCTCCAGCCCACGTGCGACAGCTGGTGAAACGCTTCTCATTTGGTTGGGCTATCCATGGATGAATGGATTTCGCAGGATCTCCCGTATGATCAACCATCATTAATGGTAGATTCTGAAAAAACACCCCGTTTTTTTCTGATTGGTGAACTGTAGGGGGTTATTAACAGCTGGATCTTCCATTGATCGCCAGTATTGATTAAGCAACTGCTATGGTTTGTTCCCTGCCCTTGAGCCTCGGTCCCTGCAGGAGGCAGAAAAATATGCCTTATTATTGCTGTAACTGACCACGAACCATCAAACTTTATCATCAGTTGGTGACTAGAGACGGCGGTGGAAGAGAGAGAGAGAGAGAGTTGGAAATTACCAATTAATAAAACACATTGTTTGATAATTGGCTATCGATCACGCGATGATCAAAGTCGGTGACTACTACAATCAAGTTGCTTATTGCCGTAGTTACTGACCACTGATTCCAATATGATTCCACTATTAGTGTGTCATGACCATTCTTAACACCACAGCTATCATCATTCGAATACTGAAGGTTCTTGCATCTTTTCTTGCTGTCGGGCAAATCGGGGGAAGCCATAGCCAAAAAAAACATTAGAAGAATCATAAGCTGATAAGGATTCCACTATCAGTTTGCAATGATTCCCCTTTGATTCCACTATTACTTTTCTTTTGCAATAACCTTTGACCACCATTAGTTGGTAATTCCACTCTGATTCCACTATTATTCTTTTTTTGGTAATGAGTCATGAGAATCATTGCTTGGTTGTTCCACTATTATTTTGATTATTAATGTTATCATTGTTATTGTTATTCATTGTGCGTTAGTTACTCTACTGTTATTGCATCGGTAAGAAACTATATACTTGTTTAGAAAAATACCTTTGATGTGTTTTTTTGATTTGTTTACCTTTAATCTTTTTTTGCACCTTGGTTATTCAATACTCTTTACTGATCATCACCAGGTGATCAGTAAAAACATCACCACATTTTTTCCATCAACTAATGATTATTAGCTATATTTCCATTCTTTCCGTTACACCTACGTTTTTCCATCAACTCAATGATGATGGCTATATATGGTTACATACCATCAACCTACGACTTGATTTTTCTGTCAACTAACCATCCAACGCCAATGATTTTTTCCACCGACTAATGATGATTAGCTATAGTTAGCTAGCTGGTTATAGCTGGTTATGACATGATTTTTAGGTCAACTGGTCATAACTAGCTGGCGATTAGTCGACTACGACTTGCAGCGCCGCCAGGTTCACAGCACACGTCGCCGCCGGAGCGGTACATGAACGACGCCGCTGACCTACGCCCGCGCACGGCGGAGGGACGGGATCGGCCCTTGCTTCTCGGCCGTTGTGGTCGCATGGGCGCCATGGTAGGTCGCTGGTGGCGGTCATGGCTAGGAAGGTCACCAACAATGCTAGGCATATGAACCGACAACGGTAGGGGTATCCCATCACTATTAGCTGGTGTGATGTAAAATTATGCTATGTGTTGAGAATTGATCTTTACTCTATATAATTCAATTATTATAAACAGAATATGATTGTGATTAATCAGCAAAGCCACATGGCGAAGGATCGTTGACATGAATTACCATCACGGATTACAAATAGTTAGCTCATTATCAATGATTGATTTATTTGTGGCAATGCAACACTAATTAAAATGGAAAGAGAGAATGATGACTATGATTGCTGACCATCATTCGCCATCAGTGACCATCATTGTCCATGATCTTTGAGCTGCTCCCACAGGTCTGCTGACAAGGCTGCATGCGGGGCACGGGATGGAGCCCCAAGGGACCCAGTTGCCAGCCCCAAAGGGTGGCTTCATATTTGGAAGCCTAACTGGTGGCCGATGTTCTCTGGACCACCCTATCTTGGATGATCACTGATGGTTAGGGATGGCAAGTTCCTGAGTAATGGTTGATGGCGGCTACATACCTTCCAACTGCTCACACTGAGGGTTGTGGGCGGTACGTCACAAGAATTGTCATCATTTCTATCATCAACCAATTTTTGTCCCTTTGATTGCTGCATATGTTCCTCCCATATTATCTGATTGATGGTTTCAAACATTTTTTATTTTCCCTAGTAGTTATTAACAATTGGTTGGTTGACTAATATTTTTCATAGGGGTTGAAACCACCAACCAGTTATCCTTTATTCGTTGGTGATCAACCACTGTCCAGCGGCTTAGGAAAGAGACGGTGGCAGAAAGCGTTCTGGCGCGGCATGAAGATGCAAAGGCCAAGACACCGATCAGTAGCACTCGAGCCACTGGCGTCATCCTGAAGAGCAGGACGGGAACGAGATCCGATCAGCAGATGTGTTAAGGGAGGCTATGCTAAATGGTTGGTCAACCATGGTGCTGGTTTTGGAACTAGTGGCTCATAGATAAGGATGAATAAAAGAGAACTAATGAGTAACGAATGGTCAGTCTATAAGGGCTAATGATAAAAAGAAGACTGATAAGTATTGGTTGTACTTAATTAATGGCTAATAAGCTATCAATGGTAACCGGCAAGAATGGCCATATCAATTATCATGATAACTGCTGGGTTGATGTCAAGCAGCAGAACCGGTCTTCAGCAGTTGCTCACCTGGAAACCTGCTGTAAAATTCATGCAACCTGGGGGGGGCCTTGCCAATTCGGGGGCTGGAGCAAGCTGAGGCAAGCTGATGTAAGCTGCAATTCTTTCTGGTGGTTGTTGGATGTGCGGGTTCCATCGTGCCATACCCTTCTGAGAGGAACATCCATCAATGGCTTTGCACGCCATCTATCACCACTTCAGACCCCACCTCGCTCAGCAACAATGCAGCGTGTTTGTTTAACAATATTGTCCTTTGCTAGACAGATGCGACTCGCGTGGTGTACGGGCGCCCATCCAAACTCATCCAAAGTCGCTAGTTCACTAGCCTACTCCAAAGACCAAAAGCACTACATAAACCTATTGTATACTATTTTGCATTCAGTTTTTATTGACTCATATCAGTTGCGTGGAGTAACATGTCCAGTTCCCGGTGTCTTTTGTTTGCCCTTTGGTGGGACTTTCATACAAGAATCTCCTACCAACGAATCCGCCAGGAAAGATGCCATGCGAAAGAGGGATCAAGAAGTGGCTTGGATCTTTGTTCTAGCTCCAGCAATTGTTTGTTTCCTCGCAACAGGAACCAAGATGAACCAAGCAAAGACGCAGACAAATCGGAATTGTGCGTCCAATATGCTTCTGCAAATCTTGCAAGTGCCAAGTTCATGTTGACGGAAGGTGTGTTTGTTCAGTCTTTGAGGGCGTGATTATTTCTGGAACTTGTTTGTGCATTCTTTATTGTCTTTTCTGCTGCGACAACCATTGGTAACCCTATTTGTAATCTACTGGAGGCTTGCTCCAGTAGAATTGGAAGATTGCCTCACCGGAACATTGACACATAGATCATAGCTTGTAGTGGAAGGTCCATGTCGATAAAACCTGAGCCAGCTGGAATTCCCACACTGGATCATTAACCAGTAGATCAACCATTCTGACCCATGGTTTCGACCAGTATCAACCCTCTTCATCATGGTCCCATCAGTAGATTAATTACGCCTGGTTAATTAAAACCAAGCTATGAGCACACCATTAGCACACCGTTGATCATTGTCCGCTGTGCTTCATAGTTTCTACTCATGGTTGTTAACCCCGCGTGGTATAACAGCTTTAGCGAACGGCCGCGGCTATCATGGTGGCCCCCCGCAAGTCAGCCTGGATCACGCGGGTCAATACTGAACATGACCAATGGTGCATGGATGATCACGTGCCAAAAATGGCCACCCGTATCCGTTTGTTTCTGGCTAACCATCAATGACATTGGATGATAACAAACAATACTGGAAAATCACCAACAATAGTGGATAATCATGGCTCATAATGATTGAACTGTGGAGATTTTTGCAAACAATGATAAGTGGAAAACAATGGCTAATGATGGTACACCAGAGGCACAGGGGTTTTGACCCACAACCATCTTTTCCGTGAGAGGATACAGCGGTCCCAACGCCATGAGGCCTTCATCGAACAAGTGCGGTTTGAACAAGGCAGGGTGCAGCAGCAGCTCTGAGCTTCCCTCAGACGTGTTTCTTTAACTGCTTAGACTAGGGATATAACTGCGAGGGATATAACTGCTCCCGCTCCCTATCGGTTGTTAGCTCCCCTCAGCAGCAGTTTCTTTAGAACGGCTTCCTACTAGGGACATTGTCCATCGATTTGTGAACCGATAGATTGCTTTGGAAGAATCACCCGTCAAAAGTCGCTGGTGAACAGCCTTGACATAACACTTCCACTCAAAATGCTGAAACAAGGCTACTTTATAGGAGGTTTGCCTGATGGCACTTTGTGGCCTGAGTCATTGCAGGCGTCTTGGCTAGGATGGCTATGCAGAAAGTCATCCAGTTTGCCATTTCTTGGGCACCCCCCTCCGGCCAATACTTGTGTCACTTGAATACTTGAGTCAGTATATGTAGCGGATCAAAATACCCGAGCAGCACAGGCCCGGACACGTCGAGTTGTTGTAATCCACGAGCCTTTGGAAATACCGTGGATGGGGATGAATGAGTATCAGTTCCATGGAAACATACGCAACAATCACTAAATACCAGTGAAGTAGCATTACCATTAAGCTCAGAACCCCAGACAGTTCGAATGATTGGCTTCTACCATTCTGACATACCTCTAGTGTTGTCTTGTATGTCCGTCCGGTTGCATCCCCGGCCATTTACATCCTTTGAAACTGGTACTTAGCTGCTACCCTAGTTCTTAACTACGGATCGCCAACGATTGAGGGGCCAGTCCGTCCCCCGGAAGTCCCTGGTCATGCCTGGTTGGCAGGTCAGTTTGACGGGCGCTTCGCAAATCCTTTGCAGAAGAACAGCGGTTGGCCGAACGAAGAGATGATCAACGAAGTCAACGAGATCGGTGCTGCCACCCGGCGACGGAACGTGGATAGCAGCGACTGCAATCAACCATCAGATGAGTCATGGCCACCAACAGCACTCAACATGTGCGTTTCTGCTAATAAAGCCCCGAAATGCCCCAAATATCTTTGTTGATTTTTGTTGTTTGAGGTGGGTAAGGGAGACTTGGAGATAGCCATTGCTTAGAATCCCTGTCAGGGAGAATGATCATCAGGCATTGGTGGGTTTTTTCTCGTGAATTCCTATCAGTGAACTTGTCCATCACCAAAGCGGGAGTTGCTGCAAAGCCATTTTGTCCCGTTTCATGCGGAAACTTGCTTTCCTTGCATGACTAAGGCTCCAATAGCTCCAAAAACTGTATCTGCTTTTGATGCCGTCATACGATGCAAGTGGGCTTTTCTTTGTACGCCAGTGCATGCGTATCGGTATCTACTTGGGTATCCTGACGCCCCAGTGTTTGATTCCAAAATAGAGACAGATACTGCTTCTCAGGCTTGATGGGTGATATCCTAAAAATGATTCCAACAGATTGGTTAATAGTGGCTAGTCATGGCTATTACCAGCCATCCCTATTAATTACAAGATATTACCAACCATTACCTCCGACACATGGAGGGCACAAACATACACATAGGCAGCTCTGTCTGACCTGCGCGGTCACTAGGCAGGGCCTCTACCAGGTTGGGGGATGATGCCGCCTCCTCGGAACAGTGGTTGCCTGTTGGCCCCCCCACCCCATCATGGACCAACCTTGGCCAGCCGGGATGATACCTGGGACCAGTGGTGAAATTTGTTGTCGCCTACTGTGGTTCAGTTGATGATGCGGTTAACTTATTATTATGTTAGATCCACATGAATCAACCATGCAGATTTTGGATAAATCACTGGCTATTCAAAGTAAACTGCAGGTGGTTCACCAATGTGGATCTAACATCACTACTGACTACTACTTGGTGGTTTCTCAAAATGTGGGTACCCCCAAAATAATCCTTTATTAGTCATTTATAGCCATTAAGCAACCATTTTTGCAGTTTCCCATTTTAAGAAACCCCTATTTGGCTCAGACCATATGCTTAGTGATCCGTGCTACCTTTTGAAATTGAGACGTAACTTACAGTATCTATTTAAAATTTATCATAATTATTTGTCTAGATCTTTTTTTTGTGGCATATGTATATATATATATATATATTCAAAAATATCGATTGATTTTTTGTTTGATCCATGTATCTACCGGCTCACTGATGATTTCATAGCAATTTTCTCCAGCACAAAGACATGACAATCGCAGCATCTTCCAACGCGTTTTCCCCGTTGACCCCAGGAATCTGCGCAGCACACCGAGAAGGTGCCACGTTTGGCCTGGGACATGCAGGTGGAGCCTGTCCAGGGATGGCCGGGGATGGCCAGGGTGCGATGGTCAGGGACAGAAAAAAACCTACTGGGTTAGTATGGCTTAGTGATTTTCAATGATTTTCAAGTGAGTTTGATGAATTCCCATACCTTTTTGAATGGAAATTGTTGCAACCCAGCTGGTGGTTTCCCAATAGGCAGCCAGTATAGTGGGATTGGCGGTGGGTTTGTGTGCGGGGATTGAAGCTTAGATCTTAGCCCGCCATGGCGTTCTGCAAGCCATGGGGCTCATAAAATGGTGGCATTGAACGGTCAAGAACCGCAAGTGCATAATCCTGATCGCCAAGCTGGTTAGGTCTACTCTATATACAGTATTCCATGTTTTTATTTGCGATGCCCAGGGCCGCCGATGGCAGAATCATCATGGGCAACATGTATCATGAACCCATGATTTCCTTGTTGGGTTTGCATATCCTGTCCCATTCGCATGGCAGATTCAACGTAGCTCGTAGGAACACCCCGCCAGCTGAGCTTGAGTACAATGACACCAGCCCCACGAACACCGACTACTACACAGCCAGCAACTTAATCATCATCACACTCCCCAGTGATTTTGGTCCATTGCTTGCCCAAGATAGAAACCAATATGGCGCACATTTTGCATTCTCTGCTGGCATCCCATTGTGCAATTTGGTGGTTTCTCAAAATAGGGGTACCCCCAAATCATCCATTTATAGTCATTTACAGCAATAAAACATCCATTTTTGGGGCTCCCTATTTTGAGAAACCCCCATGATGAGGATCACGAGTTGATCATGCTATTTGCCGAGTGCCAGGGCAGCTTCTCTGGCTTGACATCGCTGGCCAAACACATCTTCCTCAGCTTGCACAGTGCACCCTGGATGGCTGGTTCGTCGTTGAAGCCTCCTGGGCGACCATCCACTCTTGCAATGCCAAGGAGTAGATCTCCCAAATACAGACATGTTGGGGCGGAATCAAATTGCAACCAAAAGGTTAAATATGTTAAATTGAGGGCGTGGCTCTGGTGCAATTAAAAGCTTCACTTTCAGCAAAGGTGCAGGAGTGATGGGCTTGCTGTTACCCAAATCTGAGAGCCACAATCATTCCAAAACGTGTTAGAGAACAAAAATTTGGGTATGTTGGTATACCTGTGGAAGAAGGCCCCCACCAGCGCAAGACTTGTCATTTCCAGCCGTAAAACCATCACTTGGGACTGCCCTCCTTGGGCTCCCCGCTTGGGAAACAATCACTGCCATAGTTTCTAGTCACAGATGGTGAGTATGTACATGTATTTGCTTGGTGGTTTCAAACATTTCTTTTCCCAAATGTATTGCTAAATGGCCGGTTGGTTGACCAGCAGGTTTTTCCCAATTGGTGGTTCAACCATCAACCAGGTATGATCATGTATGTGCCACTTTGCTTGTCATCCTAAGCTATAGTCAAGCATACCATCCACATCCTTGTGGCTTGTGAAGCAAAGAGCTCCAAACATGCCTGTGTGATGAGATGGCATTTGCATGT
Source organism: Symbiodinium kawagutii (assembly GCA_009767595.1). NCBI lineage: Eukaryota > Dinophyceae > Suessiales > Symbiodiniaceae > Symbiodinium > Symbiodinium kawagutii. The sequence goes on from VSDK01015293.1 coordinate 35,222, forward strand.
GGATGGTTTGCAAGTCAAGACTGTGATTACAAATTGATACGAATCGGCCACCAGATTTGGGAAATGGTATCCAATGCCTGCGGTTGACATATTTTGTGCCAACATTTCATTGCCGAATGTATTCAATCAATGTCCTTTGGGAAACTGGCATGGACCCTCCTAACTGCATAACTAGATATGACTAGTAAAAGCGCTTTTTGCTTAACGTACATAGATCATGTATTGATATATGCAGCCCTGTTGGCAGGGCCCCTATCGGTTTCAACGAGCATGCACATGCCCCCAGTTGTTTTGCATGGGTACTTGGTTTTCTCAGCCAGCGGACTGCTCAATTCAAGCCAGCTGGTTGGTAACTTATACCTCCATGATAGTTGCTCAAACACAGGTTCTCCTGCTGCAATAGCCAGGACAAAGCCCACCATCGAATCTGTCACAAACTCTAATGTTGGTGTCATATTGCCGGCTTTACTTTTACTATTGACTACTATTGCAAATTGTCACAGAGGTACAGCATACCCCCACAGTCCAGGATGCCATGTTCGGCTCATTGGGCCACGATTCCTGTTGGTTGGCACTGGCCCCGATGGGTCGTTTCCTGAGCCACCAGCGAGTTTCAGGGTGCCTTGAGGTGATGCGGAAGCGACGCGCCAATTTGAAGCACCTCTTCAAGTATGTCAACCATGGAATTCCAGGCGAGTTCATGACATTGGTTCGGTGAAGTCATTCCACTGAGGTGGTTTGGGTAGTTGTCCGATAGGTCAGATTGGTTTCTCGGGCGTTTTACCTGTGGTCAGAAGAAGGCCGGTGGCGCCTTGAGTTGGGCAACCCGTCATTGGATTCGGCGGCTTGGACGAAGCCTTCAATCCGGTTGTAAAAATCTTGCTTATAGTGATTTATGGTGGGATGGATGTGTTCAGAATATTTCTGTGCATATATTTTTTAGTAATTTGTATGTATGTATTTTAAATTTATGATTTCCATCAGCCAAAGACAAGGGTCCCTTGAGGCCAAGCCATGTTTTGCATCCAAGAGGCTATAAGGAGCGTCCTGACTTTTTCTAGGTGCCAAGGACTGAAATTGGTTCCACAACTGGGCTGCCAGGAATTTTGGAGCCACACGAATTCCTGGAAGGGTTGCAACTTGACTGAAGTTGCCGCTGTGAAAACAGGCGCGTAAGACTATATTAATCTATATGGGGGCTGTCAAAGTAAGGGTTCCCTAAAATGGACGGTTTATGAATAGAAATGGTTGATACTTCTGTTTTGAGAAACCAACTTTTTGTAGACCTCAAAAAGTTAAAATGAACAGCATCTCATTTGCGTGTGCAGGTCTACATGTTCTACCCACCCACGTGGTTTCGTACTTGGGTGTCTTTAAACATGTGCGCATGGGCCGATGCCAATTCGTTATTTTTGGGAACTGTCTAAGCAACCCCCAGATCGTGTCACGTCTTTCTGGGCCCTGTTGCTCTCCTTGTGATTTGTCGATATCATGTTTCCGCAGTTATCCCCGCTAAGTGGGGACCGTTGAGTCCAGGTATCCCTTAAACCTGTCGGGTATGCAACAACCCTATGCTTCGTGCAAGATGTTTTTGCCTCGTGATGTTTCAACACTTGGCAGCCAGCAACCAGTGGATTGGATTATCGAACAGTTCAAATTCTTGGCGGGAAGATGCCGTGCAGATCAACCAGAATTGGTTGCTGCTGACTATGGTGGAGGGTCAAGTATGGCTTGTTAATGCAAGCTCTTTACTTGATCGCTGGTTCTTGGATACACGTGGATAAATAACGGCTGTTTCAACTAATTATGGTCAATGGATGGTTAATAGCTGTTGGGCTATAGCAGTTTGAAATATGGTCAATATTGCGTCATAGTTTATTGCTGTGAAGGTGATGTACCTTTAGATGCCCCCTGAGGAAACACAGTGGCTAGTGATGATTCAAGGAGAGTGACAATGAATATGTCTTCACATATTTATGGTTGGGTGATTGCGGTTAAACGCAAGGGGTGGCATCGCAAGGAAGCCGGCGGAAAGAAGGTGAGAAAGCGGGTGCAGTGTACCTTGCTTGCTACCATTTATCAATGATGGCAAAGGAATGGTGGGAAGAGTGGTCTTGGGAAAAGCAAGCAAACAGCAACGTCAGCGAGAAGAGCACACACACAGGCAAAGAAGTAAACAACTCAAGCAAATCTCCAACCAAACAAGGAACAGGCACAGAAAAATGGAAACCTGAACAAGTACAAAAGCAGAAACGCCCCAAGATCAAGGGGAGACATTTTGTGCAGCACTGCAGAAGACACCCTGGCGAGTGGCGGGTGGACCTCCAGCAAGGTGGAATGACCCTGCCCCTGGTTTGGCAGCTCTCGGTTCCAGCCATCAGAACTTGAAGCTGACGTAAAAAACCAGCCCGCCAACCAAACAGCTGTTGTTACATCGCCAAGTGCTGCTTGAGCCAACCACCGGCGTGGCTACCAACCACTCACGCAAACTGTCCTCGCCCTCAGGCAGCGCTTGGGCATCGTGGAGAAAGGCCAGTGTTCACCCCAAGAGATGGCCGATCTGATGCACGTGCCATGGCGCTCAGGTCTTGAGGATGGCCCAGATGGTATAGCTGATGCTGGTTAAGGACAGGGAGTTAATGATGGTTAGTTACAGTGGATGTTGGTGGTTAATGGTGATGGTTAGTTCAAGCTTATACAATGCTTGACTTATGATCAACTGACGAATGGCTAATGGCGCTCATGTATGGTTAATGGCAAATTTCTGATTAACTGATGGTTCTGAACCAGTTGACGATGATGTTTGATAGTGAAGTAGTTGACTAGTGGAAGAGAGAGATGTGTGACGAGCCTTGTTCACCATGATTTAGCCATGGCTGATCCTGCTTTGTCATTGGTCATTATTCATTGATTCATGGCTCATCCTGCATGCACAGTATTTCGTACAAAGTAACCAGTGCCAGCCCAATACGAACCGTTGCATACGCTTGCTATCAAGCATGTTATTAATCCTTCTGAGCAATTTGTCATACAATGTTGGCCAGCAGTAGTTGCATCATTGGCCACTATGTTTCACTGGGTGCTACTATCGTACACCTGTGCCCTAAACCTTAAAAATTTCTTTTTTAAACATCGTTCATCAATATTGGTGAGTAATCATCACTAGTCCCAGGCCTACCCCTTAGTAGCGGACACCTAAGCATCCTTTGGCCATTGTTGTTAACCATTGTCAGGCACCAGTTCAACAATCCGTTCAGCCATGAATCATTGACCCTCATGTCACTATCAATGAACCACAGCCAGCCATAAAAATAACGAACAGTTTAACAATCCTTCAGCCATCGAAGACCATCATAATAATGAACCATCAGCCACCATGGCGTAACCATCAACCAGGATCATCCACCAAGCATCATGAACCCTCAAGATCAAATTATCAATGATGTTCCCTATGATTGCTGTTGATCACGGGCCATCACTATCTAACCATCATGCAAACCATCATTTAACCATGATTTTACCAATGTTCAACCATCGTTTTGCCACCATTTGATCATCATTTAACCATCATTGAACCGTTCTTTAGCCATCACCAAGCGTTCAACCTCCCCATCATCGGATCTCAGGACTTGGATCCCAACTTCGACGGCCGCGTGGCCTTGAGCGAGGTGAACCGCTGCGTCCAAGCCACGCGGGCGATCTGTGCCGCGGCAGCGTTGGCACCCGAAAGGGTGCCGCAACCAGGGGATGACCTGGGATGACCCTGGTGGATTTTTGATGGTCAATGAGGTTATAAGATGGTTATGTAATGTATGATATGTATGGTTAGTTATGGAACTGTTTTGTATGATGCTATGTTTGGTTTTATGATGGTTATATGATGCTTATGTGATGGCTACTAAGCATTACTAAGCTGATATGGTTACTAAACTAAGCTGAAGATGCTTGAACTGGTTCAGTCATCCAAGAGTGCCAGTGTGTTGAGTGAGCTGTGAGAGTCCTGCCTGGCTCAGCAGTGCCACAGCCAACTCTCCATGAAGGGTCTAAGCCCAAGATCACTTTTACCTGTCATGGCTATGACAATTTCGTAGCTGGTTTAGCTGGTTAATAGTAGGGGATAACAACTAGCAACTATAGGGGATATACCAGCTATGGTATGGCTATGGGCCAAGACTAATCAACCAATTAATGAGGGAGAATCACCAACAATAATAGGGAAAACAATGGCTGATGATAGGGGAACCACGGGAACAGGGTTTTTCACCCACGGCCGCATCACCTGTTTTTTTGAAACTCAAAGGGACAAGTTGAACGCATCAGGGTTCTCACTTCGGACTGATCAAAAGTTCTATTCTTCAGTGACTAAGTGTAGAAGTGGGAATTCCACCATATAACCCGGTCCATTATCACAGATTGCGTGAGAACCGTTTCTTTTTTACACATCTTTCAGACTTTTTGTTAACTTTGATTTTGTTGCCGTGCGACCTCACGGGTTCCCCAAGCGGAAAAAAAACGCGCAGTTGCAGACGCGCCGCGCTCTCGTGTGACTGAGGTGGTCGAAAAGTTTTCAAGAACCACCTCAGCCCACCGGTGGTGCAAAGGAGGGCTCCTTGGCACCTGCCACAGCTGGAGAGGATGAACTGCTGGTGGGGCTAGTGCATAGATGGTCAGCCTGGTAGGGCCTTCTGTTTTGTGGACGGTTGACCGTTTTATGATGAAGTCCTGGTGGCAATACATATATAAGTTTTCATCATAACGCAAGTGATGCTGAGTCCTTCTTGACAACAAATCTTTGTGACTGGTGGATGTTATAGCGGAAGGTCCAGGTCCCACTGCTCGGGAAAGGCTGTTTGGAGGGCTATCCGCTGACAAGTCATTTATGCCCTGCCCACCTCACAAAACTCGGATACATCAAGGTACCCCCGAAAGAAAACAACCAGTTTGAAAGACCATCGCAAGTCTAGGGGAGTACGTCGTTAGACAACCCCATTGTAGAGTACCTCAGATTTTGGCTTGGCCAGAGGCTGCGAGGTAGGCAGCCAACGTGGCCTCCGAGGAAGCCAAAGATGTTTACTCTGGTTCACTACCTGCGCCTTGGCGGAAGGGTTGTAGGATGGTTGTTATCATCATTACTATCATTTTTATGATTATTATTACTATTATTATCATCCCTCTTATGATTATTATATGTTTATTACCATTATTACCCTTACTATCAAAAATTATGATTATTACTCTGTTCTACTATCAAAATCCCTATTGTTACTATCCTTACTATCAAAATCTTATGATGATTGTATTCTGCTCGAGTCATGCACCTGAGTCAGGTGGAGCGAAGTCCCAAACCGCACGCCACTGTGCCATTTCAGGTGGAGAAGGTCACCGTTGAGCGACAGCCCAAGAGCCTTTGGGACTTCGAGTGCACCTTCGAGGAGCCCCGGGTTCAGCGCGTGCCGAAGCCGCCATAGGGCACCAAGCCATGGGGTTAGCTATGGGGGTTCGACCGGTCCGCCAGTGACTGGGTAGCCCCAAAGGTATGGTTGGTTTGTTTTTGTAAATGGTTCATATGGCATGATTGTTGGGTTATAATGGGGGTTATCAGGGTAGATACCTTTGTATGGTGGTTTAGGATGAATAGGGGATGATTTTGCGGCTTTCAGGCTAAGTTTTTAAGGGGGTTGGAATTCGGGATAAGGAGCTCAACCATTTGCAGTATTGAAAGGTTATAGAGGTGGATAACCATTAATAAGCGGCTTTTTATGGGAGGTTATTTGAAGGGCTTAGTAAACCCCACATGATTATTTACCTTCATAGGACACCTATAGCCATGAAATAAGGATTGATCATAGGGAATGATTAATGACCAAAGACGGCGATGGAGAGAGAGAGAGAGAGAAATTAATGACCAACAAATAACTTTTTAACAGCTGCTGGCTGGTGGTTGTCTACATTTGTTCTTTTCCCTGGTAGCTTGGGATGTTGGCTTGCCATTTTCATGAGGGATTGGTTCAACCACCAGTTGACCATACCATCAACCCTGGGTGGCAAGCTGAAAGCCAATGCCTGTGCAACAATGGAGTAACTAAGTAGCATTACCTATTAAGTAACACCAGGTCCCAACAGTAAGTAAACGTTCCAGTAACTAGTAGTAGCGAAGTAACAAGAAGCGCTTATTGTTCTATTTTGTTGCAGATATCCTTGATGCTAACTCGTTGGCCAGGGACATCAGATCGCCAAGCAACACTTACTATGCAAAATAACCAACACTTACTAGGTTGTAACTATCATGATGCGTAATGAACATCATAAGATTTTATATCTATAATACTTACAACCCAGTAAACATTACCATTATCCTATAGCAGAGAATTTCACCATTGTAAGCTTGCAGGATCATTACCCTCTGGTAATCGAACATGGCAATGGAAAATCCACCATAAATGAGTGATTTCCACGGCTTTTCCTGGGTAAAAGGTGCATTTTCCGTTTCCCATATTAGATCACCAGCGGGTTTCCTATTCTGTTTTTATATTTATAAGCAAGCCAATGTCAACAGTCATCCTTCAGTTTGCAGAGATATTCTCATATATCATTTTACTATCACTAAACTATAGAAAAATTTTGAATAGTGATCCTACATTATCTACTACTGTTAGATAGTTATATTATTTTTACAAGGCCTGGATAAAACATTATAATTACATTATGCTAGATAAATATACATGGAGGATTTCATTTCGTAACAACATTTTACAATTATATCCTATAGTGATCCTATACAATATTAGATGATTATATCTAACAAAATTATATCTAACATTATATTATTATCATATTATAACAGTATAATCTACAATTTTTGAAATTGCTTTATTCCATCATAAATATTATCATCATATCAATATGTTATAACATTTTACAATAATTATTTGCAACTTTAACATTCTATTTAGTATAGATATATTGATCTAACGATTGCAACGATTATAATGTAGAATGGTAGTTCTATAATGGTAATTATTAATATTTTGCTTTTAAACAATAAATATACTGTTCCATAAAATCAATATAGGAATAATATGTTTTTAAATCAATTTAATCAATATATGAATGCCAATTATATGATCAATACTGGATGGCTTATACCCACTAACTTAGGCTTTTAGTGTTTTTGGGATATGATTGATTGACCATAGAACCACTAAAAATATATATTTTTAGTAAGGGATCTAGTTCAGCCACCAAGAATATAATCAATATAGTAATAATATGTTTTTAAATCAATAAAAAATATATTAATACCAAGTATATGATCAATATAATCAATATATTTGTTCATGTCTACTGCGATGGTCTGCACATGCTACGGTCAACTACCGGGGGCTTCACCGCACAGCTCGCGGAGGAGCTGCGTGCGCAGCAGCACGCCTTGCTGGTCCTCCACAAGGACCAGCTGTCGCAGCGCTGTGGCCTGGGGATGAATTGACATGGCGAGCTGGGTCAAGATTAACCAACCAATGGCTGGTTTTAATGGTTAACAATAGGGGATAACAAGTAGCAACTATAGGGGATATACACCAGCTATATATAGCTATGGGGCAAGATGAACCAGCAATAATGGGGGATAATAAGCAACCATTTTATAGGGAAAACAGCCTGGTTAATGATAGGGGAACACGGGGGTTTGACCCATTGCCATAGGAACTGATGGTAGCCCCAGCTACTTATTGGATTAAAAATGGATTAAAAACCGGTTAGCAAAATCATTAAGAAATATTGGGACTCATTTAGGTATTAATCAGACTGGCCTGTCGCCCATAGTCAACCAGTAAAAAACCCTTAGTTAATCAAAGCACCAACTAATTGCTGAACCAATGCTTCAATCATTGGTTTCGTCGGTCAAGAGTGCGTCAGGAAAGAAGTGAAAGCAAGCCTGCACCTGGATGACGCACAGGTGCCCCAGCCACGTGATCAACGTGTGGTGTTTCAGTCATTGTGGGGATCCGTTGCCAGCCAGCTATCTCAGCTATCTATGCTTAAAGCCCTGTATGCTTAACCCTGGCTGAACGAGGGTTAACCATCATGTTACCATCATTTACCATCTAAACATTTATACACCGGGGGCTAACTTCTAAGCTATGTACGAGTAAATGATTTGGGGGCGGGTTTATCAACATGGCATTTGGATCCGCCATTACAAATGCTTCAAGTTTGCATGTTTGATACGATTGCGTTGACAGCACATCACCCACATTAATCCGTATCAATCCGGAGCTGCCCAACGGTTTGAGTAAGGATCCAAAAACGCGAGAGATCCAGAAGTAAATTCCATCGTTGTGACGGATTCGCCGGCCCAACCATGGGAATCCACAGCTCAGCCGCTCTTTCATCACAGATGCTAATTGGTGGATTCAAAGGTTACAGGTATCATGATTCATCCATACTTTGGGCAGCAATGCTTGGGGTAGGCATGTGACTATCCGATAGCTTTACCCGGGTGGGCAGATATGATGATGTCCACGATTCTGCCAGGCTTATGTGCATCGCTGGGACCTGCTAACTGTGCTGAAATAACACGTGTCAGGATGACCATGACATTTATCATGTGGGTTTCCCTGTTCGAAGTGCAAGCAACCGCAACTGGTGAAACAACGTGAAACAACATGGGCAAACTCAGCTGGAAGCGTGGCCACATGACTCTGGAATCAACATCCAGAAATGAACGTGTACCCGTTTAGTATGGCACCTGTTGCCTATGACTCTAGACGAAGCTGCTGTTGTTTCACTGCTGGTTGGTCAATCATATCTTTGATTAGAGGGGCGTTGGCCTTGGCACACACTCATGCAAATGTTGCTCCCTTTGCCAGGTACTCATTCCTATCTTGAGAAAAGATCTTCTCAGCAGTCTCACAAATACACAGAAATTCATTGCCAGCCCTCCAAACCAATGGAGGGAGGTGCCATTCCCTCATTTGGAGATGTTGTGAGGAAATGTGAGGAAGCTTGCATGGATTTGGATGAAATGAACATGGGCTACACAACAAGAGTGATCATGGCACATCCCTTGTGATTGCAACCACGATAGCAGTAACATGATTGATATAAATTTGTTTGTTTGACTTTCTGTCCGCTTGTGTGCATGTATCTCATGGAATGTCATGTCATGTTCTGTCATGTCGTGTCATGTCACGAAATGTCATGTTTGTTTGCTTATTTGTTTGTGTGTATCTATGTATGTAATGTAATGTAATGTAATGTCATATGAATTCATATAATGTCATGTAATGTAATGTAATGTAGTGTAATGTAGTGTAGTGTAGTGAAAGGTAATGAAATGTAATGTTATGCAATGTAATGTAATGTTATGTATTTGTCTATCTGCCTCTCTATCCATCCATCCATCCATCTATCCATCTATCCATCGATGCATTTATCAATCTATCCATCTCTCTATCTATCAATGTATCTATGTATCTATGTAATTATGTGTGTTTATGTATGTATGTACGTGTGTATGTATGTACGTATGTATGAAAGAATGAATGAAAGATTGAATGAATGAATGAATGAATGAATGAACGAACGAATGAATGAATGTATGTATGTATGTATGTATTGGAAGGTAATGTAAGGTAAAAAAATGTAATGCAATGCCATGCAATGCATTGCGATGCAATGCAATGTAATGCAATGTCATGTAGTGTAATGTAATGTCATGTCATGTTATGTCATGTATGCATCTAGCTATGTATCTATCGATGTATCTATGTATCTATGCATCTAGGTGTGTTTGCCAGTTGGTTTGTTTCTTGTATGCATTCAAACAGCTTGGCAGGTATGTATTGACGATTACTTATGTATGTATGTACGCATGTGCGTGTGTATGTGTGTATTGCTATGCACTCTATGGTGTGCGGGCACCCTTGATTGTATGGAGGTATAGTGTATATGGCTTCCTCCAGAGAGGTGACCAGTCCCTCGGTCTAAGGAAGGCAGTCAGCAGCTCGTAGCGTCGTACAAAATGCAGCCAGAAGTCCAGCCGTTTTTTCATTGCCGGCTGCCTCTCCTTGAGAGAAGCTCATATCTCAAGGCATTTTTGCAGGTGGGAAATCTTAGCAAGCTGAATTCCTAACGAAAAAAAATATAAACTACCAAAGCATTTTTGCAGGTAGGAAACTTTAGCAAGCTGTGAGGGTGCTTACGAAGCTGAGATGTCAAGGATTCCTAACGACAAAACAGTGTAAACTACCAAATTTACGACAACTCTGCAGGGATGAAGATCAATTCATAGAACATTATCAGATCAAGTTGGATCCAGCAAACAAGAGAGTGTTGCCACGGAATTCACTTGAGTTGGATCATCTCCAAATGCATCTCTCGAAAAGCGATTGAAGTGGAAGTCAGAGGGGCTGTACTGTGGTTGGTGATGGGAAAATGCGCATTTGATGGCAAGCCTTGCTTTGAAGATCCGCATTTGATGCACAAGCGCGGTAAAAACATAGACTATAGGCACTTGTACTTGTATCAACCCCTTCAAATGCTTAGAGGGGATCTCAACTCGCGATGGAAAAAGGCCAGTTGCCAAGCACCATCGACCCATCGACAGGGTCGGCCCGAGAGACTTCCCCAAGAATTCAGGGCCCTGCCCATGACGCCTGCCTGGTCGAAGACCAGGTCAGCGATTGGCACTGGAATCATCCAGTGTTTTCAGCCAATTCTGCAGTAGAATCCGGTAGGTTAGGCATGAAATTCTGCTGGACACCATTGCAGGTGAACCAGTCAGAGACTCGTTAGTAAAAGGCTAAGACTCCAGAATCATCCTGCCAGCCGCTACTCTTCAGAGTTGATCAAAAGGAGCGCAACGATTGCCAATCATTGCATGCTTCATGGTTGTGCAAGGCTTCATGAAATGAAGGAATGGAGCCAGGAGGAAAGTAGAGAAAGAAAGGAACAACGGACGCTTCAACTTTCAACACATCGCACGACTTCGGTTGAGACCTGCATCGTTGAATCAAACCGTATCATTCTTAAGTGTTTGAAACACACATGATTTGTATAAGTGTTCTCAGTAGTTACTGTATCATTTTGTGTTCTCAGTACTTATCATCTATGGGTTTTTGTAAATAATCCATCATGTTCAGCTCCTTTACTGACCCATGGTAATTTCTTGGCAGGGAAGTTACTAAGTCACTGCATGGGTCAGGCCCCACATTTGGAACATGGCGAAAGATAAACGAATCGACAGGACGTGGGGCAAGGCCAGGGTAGTGATCGAAAGGATGCCCTGTGGTTTGACTTGGTCATTTTCACATTTGCCAATTTTCCGCGGTTTCCTCCTGAAACTACCAGTTGTTGAATTTACCTATGAATCAACTTTCATATCAAAAAAGTTGACAAACAACTCTACGTATGAATAGGTAATGTCCCTAATTTCTTTATGAAACTGCCAGTTGCCGGGCAGTTTCACATTTGATGTTTAGATGTTGTGGGTCGTCGTGAGGATGTTGAGCCGCTGAGCCACTTCCTTTTGGTTGATCTTTCTTTGGCATGTGCCAAGGGGCAAGTTGATACATGGCACGCATGTTACATGTGGTGGTTTCTCAAGAGCGGCTTCCGCAAAAATGGCTGGTTTATGATTATAACTGTCTAATAAACTGGATGATTTGGGGTCCCCTACTTTGAGAAACACCTATATATAGTTGCTCCACTTGAAGCAGTGCAGCAGGGCCTAACTACCCACTACACCTGGTTGATTTAACACAGAAGCTAGACCGGCTGGATGGATCCATGACGACGTACCAAATGAATGCAAACATGGGTCGAGATTCCCTTGCAATCTGCGAATGTTTGGGGAATGTATTAGCCACCTGTTTTCCTTTGAAACATCAGGTGGGTTGGGTACCATCATCAAACGTCGAAAACCACAGGTTTAGCCAACATGATTGATTAGTTAATCATCATTAACAACTATCATCAGCCAACATTGGCCATCATCAATCACGGTTAGCCATCAGCTTTCATCAGCAAACATGAACCATTTTCGACCATGATAAACCCACCCTCAAGCCACTATTAGCCATCATGAACCATTAAAAAAACAACAAGGCAACAGTGACATTAGACACCCCCTTGTAGCCCCAGCTTGAGCGCCCACGCAGGTGTTGGCACGTCCACGTTGCGCACGCGAGCATGTGCGGGGAAAAAGCTTTGCCCGGGGCAGTCGTGGGTATAGATATTTTTGCAATTGCATATTTGCTTCTATGTGTGAATAGGTTTTTACTAAAAGGTTCTTCAAATAACTTCAGCATCAACTACTGCTGGATTACAAAAGATTATATCTGTATATCATTGACTGTAGTGATCTAATCCATCCATATATTCAATCTCCAGCAATCACCCTGCCGGTTTCAAAATGATGGGGCTTGTGAGCCGTTGTGAGCCAACTATGCTGTTGCGCATGGCTTGAAATGACCAGCATGGTCGACTTGAGGTCAAGCTACCTACCGAGTCCTGGGTGCAGCCAGGCTGAAGATGAAGGGGACTCCAATGGACTCCGTCAAATGTCCTCCTTTGAGTCCATCGTATCTCCCTGATGGGTTAAGGAGTTAAACATATGGTTCATGGTTCGACCTATGGCTAGCGGTTAACTTGCCACCCTTTCAATGGATGGTTTGTTTTGGGGATATTTGATGGGTTGAGGTTGCTTGCACCACAGGCTTGCCTCCAAAATCTGCCACATTTTCCGCCAGGGAGTTTTTTCTATTGGGGTCCTTACTTCAAGTATGGGATGAAAGCGTGTCCTAACTTCTTTTCCGATTTTTGGTGGTGGATTGCGGGCTTCCTTACTTGCAATGAATTTATCAAGCTTCTACGGGACCACGAATGGAGGTCCATAAGAACACGGCATCCATGTTTTGGCCCGTGTTTTGGCGTAAATAGCCTTTGGTTTCCCAATCAAGGTTGGATAGTTGACAGTTTTGTGGAGACTGCCAGTTTGTAGGGAGATTCTTCATGTTTGTTTGTTAGGACATGCCACGTTTTCCTTGGTAGCATGCGTCCGTTTGCAGTACAACCTTGACCCATTTCAGGCTCAAACAAATGACAAATGCTGAAGATCAGAAGTCAAGATGTGGCTAGTCTTAGGATAAAGTCCCTATAGGAAGCTGATGTAGGGTCCAAGGAAAAAGTCCCTATAGTAAGGTGATGTAGGGTGAACAGTCACAATGCCAATTCAACATCTCAGAGCCAAAAGTGTCCAAGAGTGCCAAGCTTCAGCTGCGACAGCTGAGCCTGCGTCCCCTGTGGGACATGCAGAGCCCATGTTGACAGCGGCGGCCCCAGCTGCCATGGCGATCTCGGCTTGTGAGTTGGCCAAGTTCGATGGCGAGACGTGTGAAGAGATTTACCTCAGCTTCAACGGTAAGGCCAGCCTTTCCGCGCTCTGAGACGTGGCAGTGTGGGCCCATCAAGGGTTCCCAGGGAGTGACGGCTCCAATTTGGTGAGAGACTGCTCCCAATTTGCAGCTGCTTTATGCAACAAATGATGAAAGAAGCAGCGGGAAAAACAGTAAGTCAACAGACAACCAAAGGTTCATCAGTGGATATCCATGGCCATCCTTTGTCATGGCCTTTGCTCCTTGAAAGGCTGTTTGACCGCCAGGTGGTGGTAGCTCGTAGGACATCCAGATCACTGTAACTGGTGAATCTGAGAGTCCAGGTCCCCATGTGGGTAGATCCCGCATGATCCAGCTCTGCACATCCCCCCACCAGTTTAACCATAGCAACCATATGTTATACATAGCTCGGGATTTTCCATCAAACATGTGAGGGTTTAGTACTATGGATCTAGAATAATGGGAGAACATGAACCATTTTTTGAGGAGAGGGTACCTTTTGCATTGTGACTTGCCTTAAAGCCCGGGAGGACCTCTCACAGAATTCTTTGGTAGCTTTGCTTCCGTGTTCACAAAACGGGTGTTTTCTAGGAGGTTGCATAGTGTCACTGGGTAAAAGATGCTGGCTCAGCCAGGGGGATGAACAAAATAGAAAGAGATGTCATCCCAAATCCTGGGGTATCATCCCAAACCCATGTAGCAAAATCAATAAGTTCCTTCCGTTACATGGGTTTGGGATGATACCCCAGGATCACAGAAAATGAATTCCAGGGCGCCCCACGAAGCTCATGAGTGGCTCCCTGGCTTTACAGGTTTACGATGTGAGCCACCGCAGAGATCTTTATGGCAAGTCAGCGAGCTCAATGGGGGCCACGGCAGTTTCGGGCAGAGCAGCGTTAGATGTGATCGTTTGACATATATGGGTGTGCGTACACACATATACATATATACAATATATAAGTACATAGTTTTTGAATATGCGACTAAGATTTCGGATAAGTCACCGGCTATTTGAGGTAAACCATAGAAGGGGTTTATTAATATGAAACAAACATTAGTGGATAATCATAGGGAAAGACCACCAACAACCATGGGTAAGTGTGTGAACATAGGAAAGATGCGGTCACTGTGTCACGGTTTGATTGTTTCATACATTGGTTTCCACCAAACAGGGATATTGATTGCCACCAATTTTTGGATCTCCAAAGGGCACAAATTATATCAAGTTATCATATTTGGATAGTGTTTCATAATTTTTCATGGCGTTGATCTTCCACGATGTCACTGGCCTTGTTCTCCCTGTGCCATCAGGTCACCCTGGGAAATCCTCGCCCGGCATCAGGTCCCCGCCTGGACCTTACCATGCGCTCGCTGGACGCGAATGCCCGGAAACCCCGGATGGATGGGGGGTGGGGATACAGCTCCAGCAGGAGGCGACGCGCAGGTTCCATGGTGCACCGCCCATCAAGGGTTGGTGGGTGTTGGTCTCACAACGGATTCTTAACCGCTACCATTAAGCATCTTAGAACATCTTTGAATCATCAATCAACCAGCGTTCAGAAGCATTGCTCAACCATACTTCATTAAGCATGACTCCACCGTGGGTCAGCATCAGCCATCCACTTAAACTGAATCGATTTCGATCAACCTGGGGCTGCTTTACCAAATTGCTCGGTACCAATGGTTCACCATCAGTTCCTCAGTTGCGGACACCGAGACTTGTTGTCGTTGAGTAACACCGAAACTGCCTTGAGTCACACCGAAACTGCTACAGTTTTGCAAGGGAACCTGTTGGATAGTCGAGGCTTAGAAGATAGAGAGGGGAAATCGTTACTCATCGCGCAGCTTTGGCCTTGGTACTTTGATTTTACACCGATCAAAAGAGTCAACAGGATAGCCGACAAGTTGCAGTAATGTTGGTTTCTGATTAGTATCTACCTGTTGGTTTCATCTATTTTCATTACTTTAGGGGGGGTTACACTAATCAGAAACCAACATTACCAATAGAATGAATCAGTTGACCTTAGTAGAATGACATACATGGTCTAGCTTGTGAAGATGTGTAACCTGGGCTATTGAATAAGCTACCAACATTTGGATATGAGCTGCCAACGGGGTGCCACCGAACATTGGCCCCATACTAAGAGTGATGATGACTCAGTGATACTCATCGGGCACACCATGTTTGGATATATCATGATGCATTCATGTTCTTGGTAGTTTGTTGTTGTTGTTGTTGTTGTTGTTGGTCCTGTTTCTTAGCCTCTAGAACCCTTCATGATTGGCCGAAAATCCATGTTACCTGGGTCCCAGCCTGATCAAAGGTTACTTCGTATAGACCATTGTCAACAGCGATTGGTTTTAGTTGGCCAATGGTATTTCAACCATGTTCAACCATATCAACCATGACCAAATTGTGAACTATGAACCGCTATTCACCACTATTCATATCTACATGGCATATCCAATAACCATCATGGGTACCATACATGCCATCTATCATCATATTTCCATAATTTCTCCATAAATTCCCTCTGAATTCCTCATAGAATTCCTCTAAATATCCCAGGTGTTCCTTATAAAACCCCCCTGAAATCCCCATCTGAAATATCCTTTACTTTCCCCTATAAAATCATCAAACCCTCCTAATATCCTAGAATTTCCCCGTAAATGTCCTATAATTTCCCCCAAAAAAAATACATAAAATCCTCCTGATATCCTAGAATTTCCCTATAAAATCCGTAGATTTCCTGTAAAATCCTTCAAAACTCCCCATAAATTCCCCTCATTTCATCTCCATGGGCTGTCCCTTACCCCCAGGTGCCCGGGCGCTGTCCACCATGTCCCTGGACCTGGACGACGTGGGCCGTCGCGATCTGCAAAACTTGGAGCGCTTGGAGCAGAAGCTGAAGCGCCGAGCTCAGCTGAGCTGAGAGCTGTCAATCGCTGGTGGTTTTTAGTGGTTGGTTAGCAGAAATGGTAATCAGTAGTGGTAATAATGGGTGGTTGATTAGTGGTTCATTAGTGGTTTTTAGTGGTAATCAGTAATAGTGGTAATTAGCAGGCAATAGTGGTAATAATGATTAAACAATTCCCATGTTATTAGCATAATATCAGTAATAGCGGTTATTAGTGGTTAGCAGAAATGGTAATCAGTAGTGGTAATCACTAGTGGTTCATTAGTGGTAATCAGTAGTGGTTAAATGCCATGAATGTGGTTATTAGCTACAATATGCATGGTATTTCGTGGTCAGTAGTGGCAAAGTTATTAGTTTGTATTCTTGATGGCTGATTGATGGCTAATAGTTATTGATGCCATTATTGGTCTTAACACTAATTCGTTGCAGAAGTGTTGATGGTTTTTGATGATGGATCTTGGGTCATGGTGAATGACCATTGGCCCAGCAACGATTATAACGGTTCATGACTATGTAATGGGCACGACCATCAATGTTTCATGACTTCAATGGTCAGATGATTTTTGGTTATTTAATGGTACTTAGTTGTTCTTGATTTGATTGTGATGGTATTTATTACTCAAAAATGGTGGCAATTAATTATTCTTGACTTGAATTGATGGGCGCAATCATTGCCCATTAATCATTTGGTGATTTATTGATGGTCAGATTGATGCATGATTATATTCAAATACCACGTCTAGCGGGTATTTAGATGAATCCAGCGATATCATTAATTACCCGATATGCTCTCGGTTGTTTAATGTTGATTATGGTTGAGTTTTTGGTGAAGGTTACTTCGTGGGACTGATCATGGTCAGCCATATGCTGGCGAATTGTTTTACAAATCCTTGGTTTCAATCGGATCCGATGGTGATCTCAGGGCAGTGGTGAAGCATTTACAACGGCTTGAACCATGAGCCATGCTGCAGTTTCAGTGAAGAAGCAACCATAGTAGTAGGTTATGATTAGTGAGGATTAATTAGTAATGATGGTTGGCAATGCTTTTGATAGTTTGTGATAATGTGAGTTTCTGTACATTTTGACTCATCGTGGCATCGTGGTTTGTGATTCATGGCTGCCAATGGGTCGTAAAAATGGCCGATGATAATCATTGACGACTGCGATCACCTTCATAAGCTGACTCATGATGCTAATCGAAGACACTATTATGGCTTATAACAACAGATATTCGGGGACAGCCCAGTAATTACTGTATCACCAGCATAGGGTTACGCCACAGTGATACAGGATGCCAGTCCCGGCCACCTTACAGTTTTGTAACTGACTACTGATGGTCGCCTGTCGTTGGCAGTTCCCCTTTCGGGTTGGCCATTACAATGGTATATCATACATCCTTTTTCTTGGTATCTCCCTGGCATTTCTTGGTTTTCACCCTTCTCATTCACCAGGTTGCTAATCACTAGTAACCTCAGGAATCCTGCACCCCGACGTAACCATCACGTAGCATTAGTTTGACCATTCTTCGTATCTACCTTTACCTAGCAACGAACGATCACAAAAGAGTTTTATAAACTATCCTTGGGGGGTACCAACCATTACTATCAACTCTTTTGTTGTCATTTTGGCACCACTGACAGTTAACGTGAAAAACATATCATTTCTTACTACTGCACTGTTGCTGGTATCTCCTATCATTAGTACACGTACTAACCACGATTCTCAACCTATTTTTGATCGGCTGTCATTCAGTAAGAGGAAATTACGGCCCACTAGTAGTCATGAGAGTTGATGAAAATGACACTTAATGATGATAATCACTTGTCATGATCAACCATCGTTGTTACCAACGATCATTACTTTATAATTGTTACCAACCATCAGCATCAACTGATGGGATCTCAGCAATGAAAGGGGTTTCCAAACTATATATTTCATTTTATCATTATATACTCTATCAGCAACCAGGAATTGACCATCATAATCGTTCTTACGATAGTCTATGATCAGTATAACCATTAGCATTACCATGGATAGTCACATGACCTATCATCATTGCCTATCATTATCACCTATTTGTATCACCTATTCTTATCACCTATCTTTGTCACCTATTTTTATTCACTTTCTGTATTTTTATCACCTATCATTTTCAGTTATCATGATTGATGAGAATCAAAAAAATTGATTTCATCATTAATAGCTACTGACCTACAACCATGAACCGTTCCCCCATGAACTGCACCACCTTTGTGCTTAGGCATGTGATGAGCCCAGAGGAGGCCGGGCGCCAAGGAAAGTGATGGATGCTGGAATGATGTGTAGTGGCAAGCTGATTTGTGATATACAATGATTGATTATGGTATTAGCTGCCTTTACTTACATCATCAGTATTCATGGCCATCGTGATTTACTGTACTTTGATGAATAACGGTAGAAGTTTGTAGTGATGTCGATAGTGACGGTATACACATTTACAGTGACCATGGTGAGTTGATTATAAAGCATGGCAACCATCACCAGTGATTTAGAAAGGCTTGTGAACAACTTTGAATAACCAATGAGTAATTGAGAACTATCAATGCCATCAGTGCCATCAGTGATTTAGATTTGTTGATATTGGTGAATGATTGCCTTATTGATGATGATGGTCTTGATAGTCAATGCAGCACTGATGGTTAATGATGGTTGGCATTGCTGATGTTCAACTGATAACGGGGTGATTTACAAAATCGACGTACACTATGGCAGTGCACATTTGTATTTAATAGTGAGAGAGATTCAACATGCATATAGCATCATCAGGGCTGTTTTGCGCGGTAATTGTGGTGCAAACATTCCAGGTAATTGTGCGCATAGCTCAGAGATCATTACTCACTTTGGTGGTTTTGCTTGAACCCATCCATATGTGGATACGCGTGCGGTATATATATGTTTCAGACCGAAAACATCAGCATGTCCGCCCAATTTGGCACAGTTGCATGGAGTTTCCGAGTGTGGGGACAGTGTAATTGTCCATCGTCACGTGGAATGACTCCTTCGGAAAATTGGGAACTTTGCACTCCTGAAAAGCATCCCTTAAGACAATCACAAGACCATGGAAAATGTGATCGACTGCTGATTTGCAGTTCTGTTTTGGCTCAAGCCATTTCGAGAATCTCACAGAGCTTTGTTCCTTTACCACCCTGCTGCCCAGAGCTACAGAGGCAGATGGAGGCAGAGACCCCAGGTGGAACTGATGCGCCCAAAAAGGAGAAGTCTGTGGAAGAACAGATCCAGGAAGTCTTAGAATCTATGCTGTCCAAAAAAAGTCTGGTCAAAGACCAGTTCTTGGCAGGCAAGATGAACCCACAGATGTACATCCCAATCTCCACTTTGCTTTTGCATCATCGATTGCAACATCTGCAAGCGACCAAAGAGCAGGTCGCAGCTGCAGCTGCCAAATCGAAGCGCCTGGGAGTGGACGAGCAAAAGACGATGGTTCGGCCAATTCTCAAGTCAAAAAGGAATGTGGTCATCCTGCGAGACTTACCTGATGGGACGACCCAGGAAGAGATTATGGAGCTATTGTCTGCCGGGCCTTTCGCAGACAATGTGGTGAATGTCAAGCTGGAGGTGAACAACACCTGGTTTGTGAAATTCAATGTCGATGATGGCGCTCAAGATGTGGTCCTTTGGCTGAGATCGCAGACTTTCAAAGGCAAGGCCATTAATGCTGCCCTCAAGTCCGAACACTTCTTGCGGAGCTTCTTCCCAGTGAACCAAAGCCTGGGCTTCGTGCCACCGGGCTTGCCCCCCATCGATGGAGATGCACCTCCACATGGCTTCTCTTCACCTTCCTTTGCGGCTGGGGGGAAGGGAGGTGCCAACTTTGGGGACTTCATGGCTCCCCCTCCTGGGATGCATCCCATGGGTATGCAGGAGATGCCCATGATGGAACCTCCGATGTTCGGTTTGCAGTCGCCGGGCTTTTGGAAGTCCTGGGGCAGCCGACACCGACAGCCACCTCTCAAGTTCTCAGCTGATGCCCCTAGCTTGGCCCAGGTGGCGCCAGCTTGGGAGGCGAGGGGAAAAGGCAAGGGCAGCAAAGGTCCAAGTGGCAAAGATGATTTCGGAAAAGGAAAGTCCAAGAAGGGCAAAGAGGCCAAGTCCGCTGGCAAGTGGGGCGACCAGTGGGAGGAGATGGCACCACCTGGCTATGGCAAGGGAAAGCCGACCTGGTTCGAGGAGTCAGAGGATGTCACCTTTGATGATGAAGCAAGAAGGGCTTCTGAAAACAAAGCCCCAAAGATGAAATGGGCTGTGAAGTCGCATTGAAACCTCGCGGACGACTTTCGCCATGCCAACCATCGGTGACTGACAACGCAGAAGACAAACAGTTCGAAAAATTGGCCGCTGTGATCAACCGGTGTCCATGATTGATCAGGATTATCAACCAGTGTTTTCCATGATTGATCCATTAGTATCCATTAGTGGCCATGATCAACCATAGTTGGGCCATTATTGTTGGCCATCATGATTGGCCAGTACCAGTACCAACATTTTTTGTAACCCCGTATTGTGAGCCGTTATCAACCATGATTGGCCATCAATCCCCCTGGACAGAGCCCTCTCATGAAGGACCTGCGGAAGCCGGCGCAGGTGCGTGCTGCGGTAGACAAAGCCTTCCGCGATTGGCAGCGGCACTTTGAAGAGAAGTACCCTGCCATAGGCCCCTGCTAGGGACGGGTAGACCGAGTGACGCGACGAGTAATGGAGAATGGCAAAGGTGTGGTACAACTAAGCCCCTGGCCACCCCTTTTTATGGCTGTGTGTGTGCGCCTCTCTCTCACTTTCTCGCGCTCTCTCTTTTTGCTTTTTTTGGTGATGCACCAGCCATGCATGATTCGTTTGACTCTGTTTTTCGGAGGCCTCAAACATCCCAGGTTGAAATTGGGTGCTCTCAGTTCATCAGTCAACACAAAACTGAAGTGTTGGCCGGAAGATGCTTTCAATCTTCAGAAATGCGAATTGACTGCGCATCTTCACGTGTGTCATAGTGTGTTTAGCCTCTTTTCTATCCGGATATGTCAAGAGGCGTGAATAACTTGCAAAGTTGCCATCTTCAGAAGTTGTTTCACATACTTACTTCAAACATCTTGAAAGGCTTTTGCATTGGTTCGTCTTTTCTCGAAGTTTTTAAAGTCAAGTTTGGGAAGAACCGTAAACATTGTCCACGCATCAATTGTTCCAGATGCAGTTGCCAGGCATTTGCCATGGTCAAGCTCCTTCTGTTTTTTCAGGACGGCCGCCATAGCCAGAACTGGCTGACCAGAACTCGGGATCGATTGCATACTTGGATGAGCTGGGGCTATAGCTGCAATATGCTGAAATAAAGCCATGGCAATAAGCCATGTAAGGTGGCTTGTAACCCCAGGCCCTAGCCTATAACCCTGGCTAGTAGCCACTTACGAACTGGGCATGCACATCCGAGTAGTATAGATTGAAGCGCTGCAAGAGCACTCATGGGGTTCATTCTGGCCCCAGCCTGTTGTGCACAATATTCTCCTAGATGTTTAAGATATCTTCTCACTGGGCATCCGACCCTCTAAGCAATTTCACACCAGGGGCTCGACAGACAAGTTTACGTTCCAGTTGCTCCGTGACATTTACTTTTCCTTGAACCCACGCCAAGAAGCAGTCAGAAGTCAATGTGAAGTCAATGGTTGCAATGACCCTACATATAGTCACATACAGGTAGGAATCGGTAGGAAGCAATTGACTTTTCTGAAGTCATATGATACTGCGCGTTTCTTCATGTAAAACCACGCGCTACTCTCGGTGCGGGTGCCCGGGTACAGGGATGCTTAGAGAGTGATCTGCGCCCCGCAGGACCGGCCTCGGTGGTCTCGACACCTTCGCACCCAACCTTTCGCAAGGTGAGAAACTCAAGTCGTGGATGCCTCGGGAAGGTTAGGCATGGCGTGAATCAAGTTCCCAGGTGGGCGGTCAATGGTTGTTATGATATGATGGCTTAATAGATGTTAATAGTGCTTGACTAAAAACGAGAGTTGATTCATAATCATCATGATTAATACAGTATATAATTACTTTATATGGTTTAATGGTTGTCCGATTGTAGAACTCATCTGCATATTTGCATGAACTGGTAGCTTAGCAGCGGATCAACCAGCGCATGATTGTGCCAGTTATTTTTTCAGCAGATGCAGATACACGTTCTGCAAATCTTAAACCTGCTTCCCCGCAAGACCTTTGCAGTTCTATTGCCAGGGGTGACTGGACCTTCGGGATGGCGGTGGTGGACTGACTTCGGCCAGGGATTGGTTGGAATATTGAATAATTATGGGTCCTGGCATTGTGGGTTCCGACCAGCCTAGCTGCATGAAGCAGCCCTCAAATCAAGGACGGATACTAATCAGCACCGAATCTGGTTCCCGAAATTGGGCAGACGAGTTCACCTGGGAAGGTTGTCACGTCCTGATTGCAAGGCCCAAACTACTATACTGGATCCTGTTGACAAGCTCACCGCACGGGCGAACAGCGAAACACGACAGATGATTGGATGGAGCTGAACCCAGAATGATGGCTTGTTACCACTCGCATCCACTTGCAGTGACTTGTGGCATATGGTTTGATATGTTGATATGGCTATGGGTCAAAACCCTGTACCCCTGGTTCCCATCATCAACCATTGTTTTCCTTACTATTGTTGCTTAACATCGTTGCTTAACATTGTTGGCTAATAGTGACCAGTAGCCATATGTTTCATTAACAACTACTTCTGGTTGCTTAATTGATATCGTTGGTTCATATTGACAACTGTCATATGTTTAATTAACAACTGCTTCTGTTGCTAGTCAGCTAGCCTGGCACTCGGGTTGAACCACTGAGACCTGCGCTGACTTCCACGGACCTTCCCCCGGAGCCAGGCCGCTCTGCCAACTTCGGAGCCGTGGCAGGGCCCAGGACCACTGCAACTCATCTCGCGGAAGCCCAGGATGTTCCTCCAGTGCCCCGGCAAACGAAGGTTGGAAAGGTAGAAGGAAAGGGAAAAAACGCAGGGATGAAACTAATAATAGGCTACATTAATGGCTAATAGTGGCTAATACTGGCTGATAGTGGCTATGGTTGGAAAGTAATAGTGGTTAATAGTGGCTAATGGTTGTTAATGGTTGAGTACATAGTGGTTCATAGTTGAATAAATGGGTCATGAAATAATAGTGGTTACATTAATGATAGTGGTTGCGAAAGCTAGTGGTAAATAATAGTCAATAAGGGTTGATAGGTTGAGAACGGTGAGTCAATGGTAACGGTGAAGAATGGTGAATCACGGTTGATAGGAGTGGTTGATACTATTTAGTGCCATCATTAGGATGATGGAACAAATATTGAAACGACATGATATGGGCAAATGGGTTGAGATGAATTTTGATTCTTGGATGGTAATGTGCGCATACCGAAAACTGCCACAGGCCCAACCTCGGAAGTTACCAACAGCATCCAACGGCCATTCATTGCTGGGAGCAGGGCGCTGTGAAGGATGATGAACCGGAGGGTCGAGGAATTACAAGGATTTGCTTCGGTTGGACGGTTGGAGGATGTTCGTTGAAGCTCAATAAATGGATCCTCCATTTTTGTGGATTCCCAAGTTGCAGCTAGTATACCTGGCCACAGTGGTTCAACGGTATCCTTCGGCCCTTAGTGGGCTCCAAATAGTCCCTACGGATAGCAGAGGGCAGTTTGGAAGTGACCAGGCACCCACATCATCCACATCCTCCACTCCACATCCCACATGGGCGTTTCTCAAAATACGGGGGCCGAATGGGGCCCATCAATGGCTGGTAAATTGTTTGGGGTTGGATATGAATGGCTGGCTGTTTCCTTAATATTGGATGATTTGGGGGGGTATCTCCATTTTCAGAAGCCAGCACATCCAGGCCTGAGTCCAGGCGAAGCCTTGCCACCTCACCCCCTGAGGTCCAAATTTTTGAGACCGGAGGAGTGTCAGATGCTCATGGACATGCTCCCTGGCAGATGAATTGGACCGGACCAAATTGTGCACATTTGAAATCGGCAACGCTGAGGCACTGGGTGGTCCAACAGTTTTGAGCCCCAAACTTCCACTTGAACACCCAATGAGGAGCAGAGATGTTGCAGGCCATCATGTTGCATTGGCACTCGTTGTTTCGAAGATCTTGGACAGTTGGGTAGGCTCATGCTTCAAGAACTAGAGGATGCATGGCGAGGAGCGCAAATTTCTTGAAAAGGATAACCAATCCCTTAGGTTTCTATGCGGGCTATGCTTGGCATTGTTTTCTGGAAAGGGGGGCACTAGGAAGGTGTCAAGTTTTCGCCAGTTGGTTGGAAAGAGTAATTAGGCATGATCAAGAAAGATTCTGGATGATGATGAAACATATGAAATATTGTACGATTCAGTTTTAAAAAATGACTTCCAATTGAGACGTTCACATCCACCAACTGTTGAAAGCAGCAGCATCTTCCATTGCCGAGGATCTTGCAAAGAAAGGACCAGTAGCTGCGGTGCTGCCCTGTGCAAAGAAGTGAGTGCGGCCATTTTCAAATCTCTCCGATTCGGGGGTTTTCTGTAGCACTGTTCCTTTCTGGTGGCGGGTAATATGTCAATGCGGTAATTGCAAGTCTAGCTTTTGGAGCAATTTTACAAGTACATGAAGGTCCCGTAAGGTCCCCCATGTAAATCTACTTCTTGTTTCTGTGTGTGAGGTGCTTTTTATTTTCCCTCTCAGATTTCTGTGTGGGGGTTTCTCAAAATAGGGGTACCTCTAAACCATCCACTTCATTCAGCATTTTTAGTCATAAACCAAGCATTTTCGGGGTACCCCTATGGCTCAAGAAACCTTTATACGTATTGACATTGAATGACAGCATAAGGATTTGCCTGGGTGACTGATGCCTCGCTCGACAACGCCATGAGGTGACTTGCCCGCCCCAGTAAAAACCCAAAACCAACCAGAAGTGACCTAGTCCAACCATTCCTAGCGATAGCATGCCACAATTCTTATGTAGTCGGAGTATAGTTGCTTTTTATTCCCTTAGCAACCATAATGACCATAGCTTACTTCTGGCACTATACCAGCTATAAAAATCGCTTAGCTGGTACATATCTATGAGCCACAGCCCACCATCACCACCAGGCAGCCCACAGCCTGACCCGCCACGGTCCCCGCGACGCGCTTCCTCCAGGAGCGCAGCAACTTCCAAACGAAGCTGCGCACGGCCTTGGAGCTGGACGATCCTCGCTGGACGCTGGAGCAGACGCTTGGCCGACGTGGGCGGCAACGGGAAGTCCCCGCGGGGTGGGTGGGGAATTCATGGCTGGTGGAAGGGCTGGTAACGGACAGGGCCATGCTAAGGGCATGAGTCCAATCATAAAGGGGGTAGAAGTCCAGGCTACTGGCTGCATCACCAGCTCACATGGCCAGATATCAGTTGGCATGTGATGTTTTTTCCTGGAGTCATTGTCATTTATCAATGTGTGTGTGTGTGCGATTCCGTTTGTATGCGCGTGTACTTGTATGTAATAGTTCATGAATTTGTTTGTGTGTGTGAGTGCATCCAGGCATGTTCAAATTTCCAAAGGGATCACCAGCTGATGTATGTAAAGGACACCAGTTGTGATACCTACCCAGGAATGTTGAGCGGATCACCATCAAAACTACCCATATCTACACACTGTGGGCGCAAGCGAAAGGTGTTCTGGTATAGCGAAGCACAAGGGACCGAGCTAGGACCAAACATTGAATTCGTGGTGAATTTCTCCAGGTTCCATGGATGGAGCATCCCGAAGAAGATATGTTTGCGTTGAACAATCAGTGTTTTGCATGTTTTGCGATCTTTGGTGGCCACGAAGATACGTTTGTGTTGGACAAACATTGTTTTGCGATCGCTGGTGGCCATTGACCCTTCTTTGCAGGCCCCCTGCGCTAGGCGCACATTGATCCAAAAGATCGAAGAGAAAGTGGCAGAAATCAGCGGCTGCCCCATGCACCAGGATGAGACAGCCCTAGTTGGCATCTTGCCGTCGATCATGGGAGCGGTTGGGCTCAGGGGAGTTGCTCCTTTGCGGCGCGCCATTTTGTTGAAGCGTTGAATGTCAAACTGGTCAAGCCTTAGGAATGTCATCCAGCAACCACTTTCTGTAGATTGACCCTTTTCGCCTGTTTGTTGCCGCATTTGACCGGACCTTCTGCCGTGCCGGTATCATGATAGATCATTCTGGCCCGTTATAGGAGTCCTCACGAGCTCACCGTTCTTCACGGTAAGATGCGATATGGTTAATTCTCATTTGCCGGAATTCCTGCTAATCTCTTGCAATACTTCAAAACTTGGGTTGACATACTACAGGTTTCAATAATTTGTTGGTTGGGGATGCTTTTCAGCACCTCCGTTGAAACTGCTGTGATTGCCGGCGTCCTGCCACAAACAAGGCACCCTGACACCACCACAGAAGGCAGGGAGCAGATGTCACTGGGGATCTTGGACATCTTTTGGGTTCAGAAGTTGGTAGAAGTTGGTAGTCAAATGCGGAGAAATGCGGAGAGAGCAACAGGTGTCACCAGAGTATCCCTCCAGGTCCTTCCCGCCATTTTGGGGAAACATGTTGGGCAGCGGTCCCATGCAGTACCTCCAAATGTGACTAGGACACCAGTTGTGCTGCTCCAACGTTTGCGCCAGTGGATGCCCAAAAAGTTCTTTCATGGGCAGAGTAAGAACTGTGACTTCATTGATTCAACTTGGTGCATCCCAAAATGCGAAAACGAATTAATTAAACAGCGAACATTCGAGGTTTGTGGGCTTTGATATGTTTTGATTGACCTTGAAACCCGTTGAGCTCGCGAAGCTTGCAAAGTGAAAGGAACAAACACCAGCCTCCACTCAGCTGATGACAGCTGGCTGGGAGGCATCCGGTGGCGTGAGCGAGCACTTGGGTCTTCATGCAACGGCCTTGGGACATCTTTGGAAAGTGTGGCAAAAATGGGAGAATGAGCATTTTGGGCAAACCTGACACTAGAAATCACCAGAACTTAGCTTTTTGGATCCTTTTGGGGCAAACCCGGCACTTGAACTTTATTGCTAAAACTTCTTCGGGTTGGTGCACTGCAACGGTTGCAGAGCAGAACATATACCATAGGTATCCAAATGCAAACGAATTTCACTTGAGAACAAGCGATTTGTTGAATGCACAGAACCTGAAACGATTGGTTGCAGACCGCCACAAAGCAGTTTTAAACTCCAGAAAATCTTCGTTTGTTCTCATAGAAGTTGTTTTCCCACTGCTTGGTCCAAGATTTTCACTGCTTGCACAGCTGTGGCATTACAGCCACAGGTCGATACCAATGCAGCTCACTGGCGCTTCTGCACTGTGCCTTGATAGTTGTGAGAGGCGGATGATGGGCTTTGATCACTAATGGTGGATCCAGTCTACCTGAAATAGCTGGTGATTTATCTCAAATATGGATTGTTTTTAATTGAATATGGATCCAACATGAACTGCTTGGGACGCAACCAACTTTATTTAGAACCATACCTGCGTCAGCTTTTGACGCCTGTGTGGCATATTTTTTTCTTCGTTCCTGCCAAAAGGGCTGGCGATCCAGTCAATCGTCGGCGGCTTGACTCTCCCCAACCAAGAAAAGGGATTGTTATCATGTTATCGCATCGGTTTTACGATATTTTTGAATATTTTTGACAGTAACAATAGATAGTTGATTATAGTCATTGATTGCATCAATTGGCAATTGATTATACACAATAGCATCGAGAATGGATGCAGATAGAACCACTTTAGTGGTCAATTTCTGCTACCAGGTGGCACCAGTGAGGAGATGAATACATCGAAGGTTTGCGTACTGAAACTGCATTGTACGGATCTTGAATCCTCGTTTGAGCTCGCTTTGCTGGTTGCGCCGTGTTGGTATTGCCGTTTCCATCACTATACGTCAGCACTGTAGGTCATGGTAACCACTGCACGTCACTGCCATATTTTGTTGCGGTCAGCTCTATGGATCAGCTGCTGGGAACAAAATGTAGTTTGATGCTTGATAACGAGATGAGATAATATAAGATATTATGAGATGTCATCAGCATAGATATTATAGGTATATATATAGGTATATTATATACATATATGTATATGTGTGTATTAGGTGCGGAAGCCTCCAGGCTATATTCAACTTGTGTTCCGCATATCCGAAATGCATGTCCATTTGCTTATCTGCCTATCTGTATCCCTATTTATCATTCATCTCTCTCCATTTAGCGGCGGCCCCCGACACCGCTCACTACCCTTTCCGAGGCCATCATCTACCTGTCCAACATGGGACCTGGCATCTCAGGCGTCAAAGCTCCTTGTTCTCCATGGTCATTGAGCGGTGGTTTCCTAACATGATCATGATTTTTGCCCTAACAAAATTCTAGGGCACCCTCAATTCATGGAAAAGAAATCGCAATAGTATACAGTAGTCAGTCATCAATGAATTAAGAATGAAGACTGTCAATATGATGATCAATCATTGTACACATTTTCATTTTTAAGGGCATCTGGTTCATGTAATTGCCACCATGTTGGGAAACACCCTGTGCCGCCAATCAACCAATCAACCAGTCAAGCTCAAGCTTGAGTGATATGGCTGCTGTGTTGGTTGGTCATTGGGTTCAATTATGGACAGCGGATTCTTAAGCAGTAGTGAGAACTTTCAGGTGATAATTGGTTGACGTGACCATTCTGATGGAAGCTGGGTTCCTTTTTGTGTTGATTTGTTGCCATTTCATTGGGGGTACGCATGGCAGGATCTAGGAAATCTTGTCCGAACATTATGTGGACATTTCTTTGTTTCATCCAGCGTCATGTCAGCTTGGTCCCTGGTAGTTCCT
This sequence comes from Symbiodinium kawagutii, assembly GCA_009767595.1. Lineage (NCBI taxonomy): Eukaryota > Dinophyceae > Suessiales > Symbiodiniaceae > Symbiodinium > Symbiodinium kawagutii. Next base: position 64,446 of record VSDK01015293.1, read on the forward strand.
AAAACCCATGCTGGGATGTTATTGTGCAACCATATGGCTTTTGGTCAAAAATCTCGTTGTTGACGCTTGACACCTAAATATTCAGAGAACCATTTAATCGCTGAACAACCAGCATGTCCCAAGCTTCATACTACCCGGCACGTGCTTCCCCGCCTTTGCACTTGCACTAAGTTACCATCGTGTGTATCTGTAGCAAGCCTGCATATTGGCTAAATGTACACTTACCACCTTGGCTCCACAGACCTACATACACACATAACGTATAGATATGGACATATAGATGCTGCATATTTACACCTTTACATGCACACATTTTCGGTTGCGCCCCGGACCTTCAGCTACGCCTTGCTTTGATCTTTGACTAGTTTTCATTTCAGGGTACGGCTTGGGGACAAAAAACATGCAGACATACCTGCCAAGGGGATATTTTCGATTGCATATCTACGCTTACTACAGGGGGATGGCCCCCCTTTTTTGCAGATGGAACGCGCAGGTGGTGAGACCGTCTTTCCCGCGGCGCTGCCGGGAGAGAACGCAGGTGCCATGGGGTGATCGCTTCCTGGGCTGATCAGCTGGGCTGATCAGCTGGCTAGTCGCAGTGAATCGGCTGGATGAAAGTGGCTGGTTTCTCAGTGGTTTTCCATGGTTTTCTAGCTTTCCGGCTGGTGAATTTGCTGACTCATGCGGAAAAATATCCGTTCCAGCATTGTCAGTTTACAATCCATCTCGGGCCATTCTTTTTTAAACCATAGATTAAGCGCAGATCACAACAGATGGACCACAGATCCTCCTTAACCATGTGGGTGTTTCTCAAAATCATCCATTACTAGTCATTTGTGGTAGTAAACCCACCATTTGTTGGGTCCCCCTATGGCTTGAGAAACCACCATGTAGCCTCATGCGACCTTGATCCCTGGCCTTTCCTCCGCCAGGTTTGCCCGACGAAGTGGCGGGAAGAGGGATCGAGGCAGCGTGCGAGCTGCGTTTCAGAGGGGTTGGTTTCACTTGTTGGTGGGTTTAGTAGGGGATAATAGTGGTGAATGGTAGGGGATCATCACCATCAATAAGGATTAAACATCTAAGAGCTTGTGGTTTTGAACATGTTTTTATTTTCCCTAGTTGGTGAGGATAGTTGGTGGCTTGACTCATTTTTTTGAGATGGGTCAGAACCACCAACCAGTCCAGGATAGGGCAAAATGATGTTTCAGCCACTGGTAGAATAGCTACATAGTTACATCGTCAGACATAGGTAGATAGGTAGGTAGAATAGCTTGGCAATTGAAAATCCACTTTTGATAGCTGTTTGTTTTCCAAACTTCCCTTTAAAATACGGCGATGCGCTAATCCATCATTTCCAGGTCGTAACACGGGGTTGGCCTAACCATGATGGTTTGTTTATGTGCATCCATCGTATATTCGTTGGTGCTTTTAATGGATGATTCTTGTTTACGTTTCAAATCATTGCCAACTGGCATGAGTTTTTAGGATGCAACGAACCACGCACCAGCATATAATATTCCATATGTTCTCATATGCTTACTGTAGATATAGTACATAATGATGTGTGTTTGTGTGTGCGCACATATGTAGCACCAAATGTGTATTCCAAGTACCATCTAGTTGTGCAGGCAGCACGCCACCAGGGCGGCAGCAACGAGGAAGGCTGTTTCATATCGACAGCATGGCGGATGCTGAGGAATATGACCATCCTTGGATCATTTGTAGTTTGAGTCCAGTGCATTCGTGGGGTCTCAGTCAGTTTTGACAACCAGTGTGCAAGTAGTCACCCTCCATGTATCCAGCAGCAACAAAAATCATGTAAGTCGATGTCCTTTCGTTGGGGGGGCATCTCCCCACGCTTGTTCCTAGTGTTTCTAGGAATATCCCTGTGACTATCAATCCCTGAGGCTGCAATGGTGATTCCTTGCAATGGGAGATGCAGCTCTTCATTAACCTGCCAAATTCTCCGATGTTGGCTGCTGTGGCTCTTGACACCCATCAACCATCCGACTCAAGCACTCTTAGCCACCGGCACTACTTGGATGCGCACTGCGAAAGGCAACTGGCGGGATGAAAACCACCATTATCTTCCATTATCCACAGCTAACATCCACTAACCATCATTATTCACCATAAGTTGGGTGAATGTCAGTGGTGGTTAGTGGTGGTTATTAACCCATCATTAATTCATTAATTGGTGATACTTCCATTATCCACCACTATATGGTGTGATGGAAAACCATCATTGGGTCATGGGGGCACACCAGTGACATTCACCCAACGGTGCTCGGTCAGGCGGCCGGCGAGTTGCTGGAGCTGGACCTGGATCACACGGACAAGGCCCCAGGGATGAAGCAATGCCGCGAACGCGGAGGGTGAGCTCAACGGGAGCCCCGGGATGGCCACGAACTTCCAGAGGTTTGTGGTGGTTAAATGCGGTAAATAGGGGGTTCTCACTTTCAACCATTGGGTTATAAGGGGGATAGAAACCAAAGAGAGTGGTTCATTCCATAGCTTGATCACTTGGGGGACTTGGAAACCAAGGCTTTTGAAGATACCCCCTACTAATCAACCAGGGATTTATGAATCCGGGGTTAACATTAGTTATAGTGATGATGGATAATTCATAGTGAGTTTGGTGGTGATTGATGATGAATGATTGGTATGTGATGGTGAATCTAACAGGGACATGATGGGATATGTATTGAGTAGCTTCGGAGAAGATGGATGAAGAGCGTGCGAGAGCTTGGCATTAAAGTGGCCGGCCTTGATGTTCACAATGCTATCAGTTTTCGCCATGGAGGCTTTAGCCCGTGTGCCGATGCCTCAGGAACATGCAACACGTCATCCCTCCTTCAAAAGGTTCAGACGAACCTGTCTATTTCAAAGTTCCGGCGTTTCCCATTGATTTGAAGTTCCCATCATTTCCCATCTATCTTCTGGGCATTGGGGCGGGTTTCAGCCTGCCATACACCTATCGTTGCGCTGCCCTGACTCAGGCACTGCAAGCGCCGCCCAACGTACCTTGGTGGGTCACCGCAACGGGTCCATGGTTGGTTGATCAGTTGGGTGGTGGTGGCGCAGTGGCATGGTACACCATCCCTCCCTTGATCCTTAAGATGGAGGATTTGGTTTTTACATGGTATCCATATGTGTTTCTTTGATTGTGTAAATCTGATCTTTAGATTCTGATATAATATTGATCGATTTACTCTATTATGTAATTCACATATGTGTTTCTATGCGTGTATTTGATGTACAGATATGCCGCCCTATATGTTTATATGATATATTCAAGTCTATATACAATCTACATTGCATTTATACATGGACGATTGGAATCTTTAAAGACATACACACACACTTGAAAGACCTCTGTTCAGTAGTTGGTTATACCAACGTTTCAGGTTGTCTCGTGATATGTCCGATATGGACGCTGTTTATCTGGTTGTCCTCCAGATACCCAGTAAGGCCTTGCGCCAAGACAAAGTATTGAACAAAAGGCGAAAACATCGGTGATCACTGATACTCTCTTGAGATTCAACGGAGTTGCAACGGGAAAACTGAAAATCAGATGAGCAGGTACACAGAGTTGATCAGACTCTGCTTCCCGTACAATCAGGTAGCTTCGTTGGACGTGGTCCCTGATTGTACGCCACGTCCCCCTGCTGAGAATGATGTCTTCTTGAAATTTGATGAGTCATGATTCTGGACTAGAAATCCTTGGAAACAGGAGTTGACTCACACACAAAGGCCGTGTGTCGCAAAACCGCACTAACAGCAGCTGATTTTCTACTCTGAGCTATGTCAAGCAATGCAAAAGTGGAAATCAAAAACCTGAGATATTGTACATGGATTGGCCGTTCATTGCTGTATGATGAGTGACTTCAATGAGTCACTCGGAACGGTCTAGCCGAAGATGGAGCTGGCTGAACTACGTCCGGAACATATTCGAGGTCTAAATGATGGAGCTCGATGCCCGGGGTGAGCCTGTATATCGGGCTGTGGAGCTGGATGTCGTCCGAATCAAAAAATTGAGCGTGGATTTGGCCCATCTGGATCCCGCTCCAGTGTGTTCCTAAAGTTTGGCGATCCTTTGGATACTGACGAAAGAGTTGGCCTAAATGCCAGTGAAACGGGGCGTGGTGGCCCTGATATGTGAGCCTCATATTCCTGCGGCCCACCCATTGGCCGGTTCTTTCCCATAACACCGTGGAAAAGAACATCTTGATGACATCCAGTCGCAAATTGTC
>VSDK01015293.1:82965-99402 GCA_009767595.1 Symbiodinium kawagutii
TAATTAGAAAAATAAGATTTTATATATATTTTTTTTATTTTTCTTTTAATATATAATTAATAATTATATATATTTTAAAATTTATAAATTTAAAAAAAATTATATAAAATTTAAATTTTTTAAAATTATTTATTAATTAAAATTTATTATTTTTTTTAATATTAAAATATTAAAAATTCAACTCCAACAGTGGCTGTACTCCTTTTTCCCTTACAACCGAACTGGTAGTCTTGAGTGGGGCAGCCTGGCTATTTTGCCAAGGACTAGCCCGTCTAACTTGCCCGCAGGCACAAAGATCTTTGCCGCAGCAAGCTGACCCCACTACCCAACCCACTCACCCCAAGTGAGCAAACTGGCGCAGCTACCTGAAGTGACGTAAGCAACTGGCCAAGGAAAGCAGGAGGTAGGTTTGGGCAGGGGAAAAAGAAAAACGAAGAAGTACAGCCCGAGCGTCATCCAAGTAGATTCGTGCGGTAGCAAGATCACGCCACCGACCTTGTATGGCAACTTGGTGAAGGTCACGGGTACGGGTGTACATGTGGGTGGCACCGCCCCTCCTCAGACTGTAAAGAGAGAAGCCTTCTTCCGAAAGGGCAGCATGGTTCAAAAGAGCTGCAAAACACTGACGAAATTGATAAGTGGAGCAACGCCAAATCACTCCCTCAGGAGGCCAATGCTGAAAGGCGGTACCCAAAAACTTTGCAATCCCTCTGTGCCGCAGCACGATAGACTGCTGGAATTGCTTGGAGGTCTTGGTTTGAACCAGGGTCACTACGATTTCCCCAGTGTTTTGATTTAAGTAAATATGCTCTCTCTTCAAACGAATCATTTCCAATGACCCCAGATAAAAAGTGAAACCGATCAACAGGAGGACTGCGATATCCCAGTGGTTCGCGGCCACAGCCGATCCCACCAAAGCACGCAGCACCAGCCAAGGCATTGGAACCGCCCGACGTGGGACATGATCCCGTTGCCAGTTATTGTAGTATTGTTGGCTGGTGGGCAATTGATGCCGGAGGCTGGGCAAAAACCGCTTGAGGCCGCTAAGCAACCAACCGGCTTGAGTCAGGGAGTCCCCCTCCTGGTACATGCAATTTATGTATTCGGCCAAAATGGCATCGAGGTCTGGAGCAACATTGGGAAGCGCTATATTTTCAGCGGCGAGGTAGTCAAAAAACCGGCCAATCTCTCTCTTGTAGCATTGTGCAGTCCGTAATGTGATGCCTTTGTACTTGAGGTGCAGCTTCCGTGTCATTTCTTTTCAAACTTGTGGGAGGCTGCATCTGCAAAGTTCCATTTTGACAGCGTCCACATCGACACCAGGACTGACTTGCTTGCTACATTGAGGGCCATAACTCGCCTCAGCGGGCGGTTCAACCGTCGACTACCTGATCGCCCTTTCGTTAGCGCATAGTATGTTACCAAGGAATCCACAGTGTTGAAGAATCTTTTGTGGAGATTGTCCCTCGACCTCAGTCGGCGGCGGAATTCTGTCAACACCGCCGTGACTTCAAGGATGTTTATATGCTGGGGGTGTTCCCAGCGGTAAGCAAGCACTGTTCGCCACAGCCACCTGAAAGCAGGGTATGGCAAAACTTGCTCTCGATCAACCTCACTGTCAGGAACACTGATGTGCACATCTGTTCCTTTCAATCCAACCTGCCGCATCAACCACCTGAGGTGCTCCTTCTCATTGCCTTCGGTCATGTTGCGCAAACAATGCGCTACAGCCGCCACAACCTGATTCACGTGGCCCTCATGTTGCAGACCTTTGGTCGCACCGCGAACTTGCCCATAGATGATTGACTCCATGGACACGGGGCAATTCCCAAAGGGATGCGGGGTGAGTGCTCTCAAGTGATTGCGGAGGCCTTGTGCGTAGGCTAGGCAGAACCCCCAGGGATATTCCGCCTCCTCAGAGGTATCAAAATGCAGCTGCCCATCTCGATCACGATGGATGCGATAGTCACGCAATCTGGCATGACCAGGGCAGTAGGGCTTGTGCAGCAGCTCATGCAGGTAGGGCGAATCATGAAACAAATTTGTCCATTTGACTCGGTCCCCACCAAAGCAGCAGTGGGAGTAGCAGCTTTCAAACCAGCCACCTTCGTCGCGAAGCTCATTGATTTCATCGGTGTACCACACATAGCTGTTGTATGGATGCTCAAAGGAGCTGATCCCACCTGCTTGGTGCCGAATTTTCAGACGTTTCAAGGTCCTCTTCACATAAGTGTTCCCTTGGCGAACCGCCACTTGCTCACCCTTGGCGAGGTGGCTGAATCCCCAGGGTTCATCTTCTGACCTTACCTGTCGTGGTCCTTCGATCCATTGTCCATCGGCCAACTGAATCCACTTGCCTCGTGCTCTGCTGAAAGTGCGGCATTCTGGGGCCCAGTGCGTGGCCTTCAGCTGTGGATCGCACTCTTCCTGTTCCAGCAGCTGTTTTCCTTCCTCAGTGAGGATGTCCCATGGGTCGTCTGCCAAACGTTTGTCCAACGGGCGTTGGATAGCCACCCCCGCAAGGGCCACAGCTTTAGTAAGTGGATAGTTGGGACCACTGAACCTCTCCCCGAACCGGGGGCTGAAGAAATCCTTTCGATCACACTCACCCTTGCTATGGATGCACACACACGAAGCTGAGCAAAAGCGCTCGCCACATTCAAGTGGGCATACATAGGTTCTGCCTTCTGGACCACGGCTCTCCAACTCTCGAAGGCAACAGCCGCAAGTCTCCACAGGATCACGTGGTGGTGGCAGCTCCAAACTCTTGTCCTTGAAACGAGTGGCAATTGCTGATCCGCCACCAGTTGGGGAAGCATCCGTGCAGGATACTTCTGTCGACAACTCCGCCCTCAGCTCAGTCTGAGCATGAACGCTCAGAACCAGAAACGAGAACACTTCGTCCAGGTGGGCGTCACTTAATGGTTGGGCCTTGCTGCGTGTCTCCTCAATCAGCCCAAACACTTCTTGGAGCACCGCAAAAAGTGGCCTTCTGAAAGTGGCAGCGAAGGCAGCCTTTCCAACCCAGTGCCTGATTTGGAACTCGGTCACAACCGGGAGGCTGAGGAGCATCATTGAGATGCTAAGGAAATCCTCCAGCTTGTCTCTGCCTAGCTTCAAGGTGCCCCGCTTGCCATCAAATTCGCCACCTTGCATTCCACCAACATATGCACCAATCAGCTGTTTTGATTGATTGAGTGGCAATCCAAACTCCTGGCATACCCGGTTGAATCGCTTGTGGGTCTCAGTTGCCTCATGCCCCTCCTTGGTGAGCTCATGGTGCACCTTCTTAAAGATCTGAATCTCATCATAGTTGTCAAGGTACACCACGCTAAGAAACTTCCCCTCAGGGAGATCTTTATTTTTCTGAACCGCAGTTCTTTTCTCCACCTTTACCTTGTCATAGACAATGTTCCTCACGGCAGCTTGGACAATAGTTACTGCGCTCTTCCAGCCCATTGGGATAACTGTGAGGGCTGGCCTCACCATGCCAAGGTCAGGTCTGCCGAATGCCTTTCCAGGCACCTTCTTTGCATAGGCAAACATTGGCGCCCAACCAGGAGGAACCCTGAACAGGTTGAAGGCCGACGAGAAATCTTCACTCTCAAGCATGAGGTCTTCATCAGGCCCAAGGTGGATGGCTGTCAGCTGCCCTATATAAGGCAGCGTGTCTTGCTCCCCCGGCAACTCCTGGAGGATGTCATTGGTGGGGCAGAGCACACTGATAAACCTTTGTAGTTCAACTTCCTTGCCATCGACCACCTTGACCTTTTTGACTCCTCCGGCGCCATTAACCACCAGATGCCCTGCCTTATCTCTTGGCACCTCAGCATCATCGACAAAGACCATGATGCCCCTCTTGTAGCCCTCTGCGCAGAGCTTCAGCCACTCTTCGTCCGTGGTACGCACCACTGATCTCTTTGATTTTTCAGGCTGGAGGTCATAGGGGAGCAGCCATTTCTTTGGATTGCGCATTGCTTCCAAGGCCTCCCCCTCAAGGAAATCCGTGATGCATCTGATGGCTGCCTCCCCCTTTTTCGGCCATGTTGGTATCACGCGTTTCGCCTCCAGATCCATCATGTATTCCACTGGGTTCCCAGCATAGTCATACTTCTTGGACTGAAGCATCTTCTTTGCCTCTCCTTGCGTTGGCAAGTGCTTGGCACCCAGGATGTTGGAATCAATCACCCGGGCAATCTCCCTGATGGCCCCACGCTGATTATCTGACAGCCGGGTGTCCATGGGTACACAAATCGGCTTTGACCAGGCTGCACAGTAATGGTAGTTCAAGACAATCACTGTGATCTTGACCCAACCTTCATTCTCGGTGGTCACCCCATGGTAACCAACCTCCACCGCGGTGGGATGGATCGGAAGCAAGGCCCCTCGTCGCTCATGGGTGGCCACGTTGGCCGGAGGCGGTTGTAAGGGATGACAATGCGATCTCACAAAGCGACCGAGAGGACTGTCCATCCCTTCCACAAAGTGAAGCAGCGCCAGGCCAAGATCAGAGAAAGAAGTCTTCGTCTTGAAAACCTGTAGCACTTGCTCTTGCCACGCTTCACGGGTTGGAATTCCCTGCGACGGCTTCAACCTCTTTACCAGTCTCGTCCTCGGACGTTCTTCATCAGTTGATTTGCCATGGCCACAGTATTCAGCCATAGCTTGGACCACCGACTCATCGGGTTCTGCTATGCCACTGGCGCCTTTGGGCTCTCTTGGGGAGGGTTCTGGCCCTTCTGGCCGCTCCCCTTCTTTCCCTTCTGCTTTCCTTTTCCTTTTCCCTTGGATGTCTCCCCCTCGGGGTACCAAGTTGACCGCCCTACTCCTGGGAGGTATTGCCGCATCTTTGCTTCTGCGGCTTGCTCCCTCGCGGCCATTGCCTGCTCTGACCTTTCGGCCAATTGCGGCCCCTCGGGGGGTATCAGTTCTAAAAACTGAGCCCTTTGCCAACCACCGTCTGTTAACTGTAGCTCCAATGCTTTTAGACGCTGGCTTATGATGTCGCCAGCCCTGGCGTTTTCGCCTCGGGCCAGCTCGTCCAGGGCTGCTGTCAGGGTTCGGATCTCTCTTAGCAGCCGCACTCCGAGTCGCTCTCGGTGAGTTGGCACCATCACCGTCAACAGGTAACTCGTGGCCACTGGCGGTGTCAACGTGGATAACCGAGACAAATCGTTGATGGCGGCCCCGGACTCCCTTGCCAGAAGCTGCTGCATTTTCAGCACCAGCCTGCTGGTCAAGCGTCCCGGCTTCAGCAGAGCGTACTCCATCAGCCGCAGCTGTTGGCTCCGCTTCTCCGAGGCCGCCCCCCGAAAACCCGACTCCTCATCTTCTTCCGAGGAGCCTTCATAGTCCACGTCACCGAAGTTGAGCATTTCCCCAACTCCATACGGGCCTCGGTCAGCCTTTCTCTTTGCTCGCCTTTGCCGCTCCTCAGAGCTGGTGCGAGACTCTTCCGCAAAAGGCTTTGGCACCTTCTTTTTCGCCTTCTTCTTACCCCGCTTTGTCGATGGGGCTTTCTTCTTCTTGGGGATGGCACCACCGAACCATTGCGGTGCCTTCTCCGCTTCTTCCTGAGGATCCTCTTCTATCTCTGCCTCAGCAGCTGCTGGTGCCGCAGCGGCCTTGGTGGCTGCTTTCAGAACCACCTTCTGTTTAGGTGCTGCTCTCCTCTTACCTCCTCGGAGGTCACCCTTCAGCCTGGCTAGGTCTCTTCCCAGCCGTCCTATGTCCGGCATGGCCGCTGGTTCCTCCTCACCCTCAGGTAGTGGTACGTTATCATCATCATCCAGCGGAAGAGGATACTCGTCATCTCCTTTGTCACCACCTTGTCCAGTGTTAACTTATGAAAAGGACCAACACCCGAGCAAAGTCTCTTTTTGCTACTCCCGTCAGCCACCATGACGAGCGACGGAACTTAAGGTCGTCAACCTCCAACATCCGAAGGTAGTCCAAATGATACTCATCATCTTTTGGTAATCTGTTCTGCCGGTACTTTGATATCCGGCCCGAGCAGATGTGCACCTTGAAGATGCGTGTATGCTCCTTCCCTGGTCCCTTGGTGAGCCACCAGTAAAGATCTGTGTTTTCGACCACCTCTAGGGTGTACGTCAACCAGATGCCATTCAGGGGCTCCTTTCTCACCCCTAACACCATCCAAATTGCCCTACCTTGGGGCTTCCCTGCATTGTCATGCACCGTGCTTTCGAACAGTTCCCCCATCCTCCAGCCTCGCTGGGACATAAAGTCAGGGTTGTCCTTCGCACTTATCCATGGCCCCGGCATCAGGGCTCTTCCTTGGCCTCAGCCAGTGCCACACTTCCAACGTGGCGAGACTGAGCCGCAGCCCTTCTCAACAAGGTCCTGTCCGGGCTTCCTTTGAGCCCTTATGGAGCAGAACCGGTGGCCTAGGCTCGCAGCCCCGCCCCTTCCAAGGTGGTCGGCCCCGGGACATCCACATGGAGTGAAACCGACATCACACTACGCATGACTGGTCTTAATATTTAATTTATTTAAAAATTAAAAAAAAAATATATATATATAATATTTTTTAATATTATTTAAATATATAATTAAATATAATTATTTAAAAAAAATATAATAATAAATTTAAATTAATATTAAATTATATTAATAATATTATATAATTTTAACATATTTTTATATTTAAATTAGAAAAATATAGATTAAATTTAATTAATATTTAATTTATATAAAAATAAAAATATTATCTTTTTATTTTTTTTTTAAAAAAGATTAAATTTAAGATTTATATTTAATATTTATTTTTAATATATATATTATTTTTTGTTTTTTTTTTAAATTATTTTTTTTTTTGAGATTAAATATTTAAATTTTTTTTTTTTTTTGTCCGGGTGTCCAAAGGATTTGTTCTATATGTCGGACATCCGAACCCGCGTTTTGCACAGGATCCGGGAAAGAAATCGTTGAAACAAGGCATTTGGTATTGTTTGTACAGTCGGTTTAAAAATTAGCGGGTTTTATATCTTACAGTCTCTGAACATAAATAAGGCCCCAAATAAATCAGGTAAAAAAAAAAATCTCCATCCTTTAAAAATTAACCGGCCCCAAAAATCCATTCCATGCCCCAGAACCATTGGATTTTCATGATGGTCACTGCCGTGTACATAAACAAGAATCTGTTAAGAATTTAAGGGACCCTCAACACATGATGTTGCAAAATCCAGCGCAATTGAAGTCAAGAATCTGAGGGGCCCTGGGCCAAAAATTTGAGATTCTTGTATAGCGGATGTACTGTATTATGTTTAAAAAATGCCAAAAAGCTAGTGTAGTTTTGTCTAAAGTTGGCTTTTGTAATCTATATATATATATATATTGGTTTTCTTTAGATTTCATCGTCTTCTTCTTCTTCATCGATGTCTTCTGTAGTACTTTCGTCCTCCTATCGGCATGGACTTCTGTAACAACCATAGATAAATTACATTATCTTCCGTAATACCTCCACCATGTGGTATATTGCCACTGGAACGCTGACACAAAGATTGTATTTGTTCCATTTTCAACCGCAAGAATCAACGAAAACCTATGGAACGCTTTTCTTTAAGAAGATATATAAGAAGCCAGTTTCTTGATGATTTATTTCTGTTTCGATAAGAATTGCATGGAATGCAGTCTTGTCCAACCACGCTGAACTTGAAACAACCCTGCACGTCCTTGAGGCAGAATATATGCTGTCCTCCTCCACGTCAAGAGACAGGTCTTATTCTTGTGTCTCACTCTTGAAACAACAGGTGGCACGTGGAATGGGCCAAAGATGAGTTTGAGGGTTCCCTGAGACATTGTGGCATAAACCATACAGATGGGCGGGCATTTCAAGTTGAACTGTTGAAAAATGGCATCAGTAGCGGGGTTGAATACGGCTCACGAACTGTTGCTTAGCAACTATTCTCCGACCAACCATGATTGATGGTAGATCCACATTTCAAATTTGCCCCAGTTTCACCATACATAGCAGATGATTGCCGTCAAGTATAATCGCTTCCATTTATACGATATAGACATCATATCCCATTACATCACCATTGTTCAGCATATTCTTCCCCTATCATCGATTGCTGGCTATTAGCTGCTTCATGCTTTGAACCCCTGTGAAAAAGATTCGTCAACCAATCAACTATTTGTGAATACAGGTGAAAATGAAAATGCTTGAAACCACCCAACTGGTTAACCATTGTTTGAGCCCACCATTAATCATTGTATAATCCCAACTCACAACAAGTTCCACCAGCCAACCATCACGTTACCTGAGCCATGCCAGACTTCTGTAGCTCGTCTGCGTGACGCTGTCGGAGCTCATCTGGGAGCGCGGAGCGCAGGGACTCGGGGTCCATCGTGCGGGGAAGCGATGTGGAAACGGTTGATGATGATGACCAACCAATGGTTGAGTAATGGTTAACTACAGGGGTTAATAAACAACAATTGGGTATATACTATATGGTGATTCATCATGATGATAATGATGATGGGTTGATCAAGCGGGGATGATGATGGTAAAGGATGGCTAGTGATGGTTGATGATGGTTGATGATGGTTGACGAATGTTTGATGAATGGCTGGTGAATGGTTGATGGTTACTGAATGGTTGGTGAATGGTTGATGTATGGTTAATGAACGGCTGATGATGGCGATGATGATGGCTGATTATGGTTGATGACGGTTAATGATGGTTGATGTTGAATGATGGTGGCTCATGATGGTTGATGGTAAGCCATGAAGCTGGTGGTGATGATGATGATTAATCGTTGATTAATCGTAGTGGATGATGGTGGCTTATGATGGATGATGGTGGTTGATGATTCGTGTTTGATGATTGCTAGGGATGGTTGATCTATCCAATTGAGCATGGTTGCAATGATTACATATACAATGGTTGATATGGATGACGATGATATGATGAAGTAAGCTTTAAGTAGCTTACACCCTCACCAATCATTGGCAAAAACCACCAGTGATAGGGGCAAACGATATAAGCAACCACCATTAGGGTAGAAGCAACCAGGAAAAGGGATAGACAGCGTTGCCAACCAACATCGGCCGATGTATAAATGCTAGTGCCCCGCCGGTTTACCAAACGATAGTCAGTTCGGGGATAATTCAAAAACACCTGTGGCCAGCTCAAGATGCAAATAATGTTTCTTTAAATTGGGAACCAAAACCATGGTTGGTTTATTTTTCTACCAATGACTGACTAACATTAAATAACCATGGTTGATTTCTTGCTGCTATTCATGATTGAATATAATTTAATCATATTGGATGATTGGGGGGCACCCCCATCTTGAGAAACCGCCATATGTTCAACAGCAATTGGCATGAGTCCAGCCGCTGGAGCGTGATATGACTGGGGGGCCCCCTGGATTCCAGCGATCAGAGTGACTCCATGGGAAACTCCAGCGGAGGCAGCTCCCAAGAAACAGGCAGTTCCCCGTGGTCTTTGCCCAGCCAGCCATAACATCATGCTATTTATACGCACCAAAAGTCATGGGCCGGAGACATGAACTTTGAAGGGGAACGATGCACTCGGCAACTAGCAAGTCCATGCGAGAGAAGCCATCTTTGTGGTCATTTTCCCGGATTTCTTTCATGTCTCATCGTGGGGTCATGTACTGGCATGTAGCTAAAGAACAAAGTGAAAACAAATTGGCGGTGCAACCAACCATAGTGCATAATTACGGTGCAGAAGCGAGTTTGCTATGTTTGCTACCGGCAAGAAATGCTCCCGCGCGATCAACGGTTTCATATCAAAGTACCAGCTTACCCCATACATTGTAGATTAAGACTACCTGATACTGGTACAAGATCACACCATACACCATAGAGCTAAATACCAACGAGTAAAGAGCTACATGCCAATGTGAATAATCATCCACATTCACATTTTGCAAATCTGCATGTATCAAGGTTCACCCTTCGCGCAGAAGGTTCAACCACAGCCAGTGGTGCCGGTGCACCAGGGTTTACCAACTTACCGCGCAACCCAAAAAAAGAACGTTTACGAATATGCCTCTGTGCTACATATATGTGCCATTTGGGCAAACAGACCAAAACTGTTTTGTATTGTCATCTTGTAGTAAATGATTGTTTAAAACTCTGTCCCAAACAGAAACTTTCACTTTGTATTTGCAACGGCATTCTCTGAGCTGTGGACTCGTCAATTTCTTGATCTCTTCGCTCAATGCCTGCACCGATGAAAGGGGGCGCATGGCAACGACCCGTTGCATCTTTACACGGAGTAACTTGGTCCTAGCTGCCTGGAACGCCAGCATGACGTTTGCACCGCAAGCAGTCTGTTTTGTGTCGCTTGCTGTGATGATAGGCCGCGGCTGTAACATCTATGGGACATCAAACGTCACCAGCTGTCCCGTAATTTGCTTTGTGATTAGCCCCGCTGGTGCTAAGTTTGGATCATGGCCGAGGGACCGAGCTTGTCGCAGAGATGTAAAGATCCAGATTCGAAGTTAAAGTTAGGTTGATCAACGCAACCATCGGATCTGTATCCGTAATCGGTTCAGTTATCTACGTTGGATGCATGTTCTGATCGCTTCTTCCTGTTTGGTTCACCCCGCAGGCGGAGCCCGGCGACCCGGAGCGCCAACACTTTTTCCAAGTCCCCTCTATGAAAGGCACAGCAGCAGCAGCAGCAGCAGCAGCAGTCCTTCTTGTCGTCTTTGTTCTTCTTTTTGGGCAACTTTTTGCGTTGCCGTTTCAAGTCCACAATCTTAGCCTCAGAAAGTCAACGCAAAGAGAAACAATCTATAACAATCTTGCATCTTGATCGCGGAATTCTGAAAGCATCAAGTTTGCAGCTTGATCATGCATGTTTAGGAGAGCTGCCGTGCCAGTGTAAAAAGGCAGTCTCTGGTGCTGGTCATGGATCAGAGGGGCTATCAAGGGACTTCAGAATAATGATGACTTTGCTTCGAGCGATCCTCACCGTGTAGCATGGGTATTCTATGCCATTCTGACGTTCTCTAGGACATAGATTTTGAAGAATATCCTGACCTGCGTTCTGGCAGGACCTCTGTTGTCTGCCATTTCTCTGACATATATCTGGCATGACGCGTCTTCTGACATGTTCTGCCACATATGGCCTTATCATTTTGTGTCTGGCATGAGCTCTACAGTCCAGCAGGCCCTGCTGGATCAAACCCGAGGGAAGCCTTACTGTGGACCTATGATGACCAGCCAACGCCTCGCTTGTGGTTGCAACCCCGCTGCTCAACATCTGCAGCTCAGCCACCTGTAAAGCTTTCCGTTCGGCCGCATGCCGCCTTGCCAGGGCGCAGCTGCCACCAGAAGTGAAGGTTCGTTCACTGGGATACCGGGTTTGACTCCTAGCTCATGCAGCCTAGCCCATGAGGCGATCGACCAAATTCATGTTTCAAGAAAAATGGATGAAGCAGTGTGAAGCATCTACCGTGTTAAATTGCTTGGCATGGAGCTACTAATCATAAACATGGCATCTCCACAAGGAGAATGACAATATCCAGAGTCTTGGCGGCGCTCTCATGATTTCCCATCACTACGGGTCTTTCCCATCAAACACCTGCCATTCGGTTAAAACACCCTGAACACCCTTGGTGGCTCCGTAACTCCCTCTGTAACGGGATGCCTGAGTACGGTCTGGTAAACTAACCTGGCAATAGAAAAGCCGCCATTGATTCGCAGTTTCCAGGGTTTCACTCTAAAATATGGTGAAAATCCAGCCAGCCAGGTGGCTATGGGTCAAAATCCCTATTATCAATTGGTTATTATCCCCCATTATTGGTTGGTTAACTGCTTGACCCATTGCCAGGTTACCATTTTCGTAACCCCAAACCACCAGGCAGGAGCCCACCGGTGGCATCGCTGCCTCTTGAGCTCATGCCGCGACTCTTTGGGCGCGTCCAACATGCTGTCACCATCGGAGGCCCGGCTCTTCTCGGCCTCAAGCATCCATATTAAGCAACGATAATAGGGAAAACCATGAGATCCCAAATAAACATGATCAAACAATTATAGTAACCCGGGTCCATAGTAAGATTGATGAGAACAGGGATACGGATGGCAATGGTAAAGCATCATTGATTAAGATATTCACATATCAAGCAACAATTTCATAGGGAAAACAATGGTAAATGATGGGAACCAGGGGGACTAAGGGTGAACTGACCCACTGCCAGGTGAAAGAAATCATCCGCGAAAGCATGGGAAAGCATGGGAAAGCATGAGCAACACAGGCATTCACAAACCACAGTTGAACTGGCAGCTGGGAAGCATGGGTAAGCAGGTGAGAAAAGGCAACCAAAACCTTGGCAGCTGTAGAAACGTTGAAATCCGCCAGATTCGAGAATCCTCTTGCAAACAAGGAAAATTTGTTTTTATTTAGATCAGTTTACATGATTTCTATTGTGTTTTTGTATGTTTTGCATCATTTCTTTTAGAAGTTTTCCACATGTTGGGGGTGTGTGGATGATGTGTGCCATCGTGAGCCATCCAAGTGCCATGCCATTCCTCAGTGCAAAGTCCGGAGCGTACTTGTTGCTCGCGCAGATTTGCTACAGGTCCTCATAATTATTGGCTTGGTCTTAACCATTTCCCCGGTACATGCAGTTTGTTGTGAAAAAATATCACGTCAAACACGTTGAACATGGGTTTCATCAAAATTTGGTAAAATCAATTCTTCATTCCAATTAACCTATGCTTCACATTGACACCTTTGGTCACAATTAGAATTATATATCCGATATTAATCAACTACCGTTTGGTGGTGTTCAATCCCTCCGAGAAATGTTATATAGTCAACCAACTAGGCATTGTTGGGAAACATTAAAAAAAAAGGTTGAAACCACCAACCCGCTTAGAATTTGGCAAATAAATTTAGCAAATGGCCACATCGCAGCAAGGCCAGCAGGTGCACCTGCTTCGCTTTGGCTTTGGCCTTCCTGGCAGCCCATGAAGCACTCAGCTACCCAGTTTGAGGATTTTTCAAATGGAAAAAAACCAGTTGAATCACTCGGATATGTAGTCCATTTTGTGTCCTTTTAAGTGGCTCAGTCTTGGTATGATTTACTACCATTTAGGGGTATACGGTATATGGGTACCCCCTGGCTCCAAATCACTGTCGCCCAACCAACAAACAGTTTATGATGACGTATGAGAACCGTCAGTCGGATTTCTGCAATCCCCCACACCCAATGTGAGAACCCCTTTGGATGTCTACATTGACTGAGCTGTTCCTGGATTTCCTTCCGGGAGCCGAGTGTTGGACTCCAATTGATAGTTGAGAACAGTTTACCTGAATGAATGAGAAACAATGGTTGAACATACTAGTTAGCGTACACTAACCATGTGTCAATCACATGCACCTATGCTACATTCAAACACTGTATGCGACGCAATCTAACCCTCGGAACCAAACGACCAATAAGCCCACAACTGTGAAGCTGGTTGACGGCGCGTATGATCCCCGGATCATGTACTAAATCGATGGAAACCAACCAATATCACCTAGGATAGTGAATGTGAGCCAGCTATACGATGGTTGACTATTTGGGATGGTTACTACAACTAATTACATCTAATAACCATCAACAACTGATATTATAATGTGAGCCACCCATAATAACCACCCTTGAGTAGATAGAATACCGAATTGGACCATCCCTGATAGGTTAACGGTTCAATGTTGACGCACGGTTCATTAAACCACGCAAATAAAATGTGCCTTCCCCAAAAACAATTGCCAAACCCAGCCGAAATAAAGTGTGCACTCTTTCGGGGGATTGGTTCTTCCATCAGGTTCCATCATCTTTTCCTAGATATACTGGTTGTTTTTGCATGTTTTTTTCCGGGGCGTCGCAAAGGTTTGCCCCAATAGCCAGCCTTCCCGGATATAGTTGGCTCACATGATGTCCAACGATCAACGCTGATATTAGTTGATATTCGGTGATATTCGGTGACATTTGGCTGTGTACCCCTGGTTCCCCTATCATTAAGACTTGTTTTCCCACTATTATTGTTTGTTGTGATATCCCCCGGTAGTTGGTTGGTTTTTATTGACTCATAGCCATTTATTGGCATTGGTTGGTTCTATCTACTCATATCGGCTGAGACCAAAAGTATCGGGCAGCGAGTCGTTCGCGCACCAGCAAACCCATGGGGATTGGGATGGGGAACCACGGGAGGACAAATCGTTTGCCATGGAAATTATGCATCAATTAACCATCACTGACCATGACTGACAAACATTGATTAGTACTAGCCCTAGCCATGATCAATGCGTTCTCAGCATTCTCAACCACCGTTGATCTCAAATATGGAATCTCACATGGTTAATTAACGATTGCTGACCATGATTGACGTAATTTGTCCTAACCACGATTGACAGGATTGATTAATACTGTTGATAACTATTCGGATATCAGTTATTACCATTGATAATCACATGAGAATCAATATATCAACGAAATCTAATAAATATATTGATATATTGATTCCATTGTGATACAAAAATTGATATATCACCAAAATGTCTTTAAAAAAACAGCCCTTTGCAGTCAAAGCGCTTGCTTTTCAAATGCGACTTCTTCACCTGCAGAATCTGTCAAAGCCAGTGGAGCGCGGTAGCTTCAATGGTGGAACTCTCGTGGCAACTCTGGCAATCCCCCGATGACCAGCAGCCCGGTTAAGGACAGCAAAGCAGCCTGGAATTCGAATGAAGCAATGAGATCAATGAGTTTGAAGTTTGAACCCTCCACACCTTCATGGCTGTGGTGATTAAAAATACCGCCGTTTTAGGGATTCACCGGCAACGCAAGGTAAACGAGATGATGAATCAGTAACTAGCTTTACCACAATTGTTACACCTTATTCTGTATACTTATGTTGCATTATGTCGTTGTGGTTTTTGTGGATCTCACACTGCTGGGTACAACCCTCCAAAGCTTGAAAACGAACGCGCGGGCAGCCCCGGCCTTTCCCATCACGTGATCCCACGGCGCAGTCAGCACGTGGTGATGAATATGCAGCCCACAGGTTGGATACTGGGGAAAAGTGACAGACTTTCAGGGCATGCTCATTCACAGCGGGCTTTTGAGTCACCTAAGCACCCCAAATCCATCCAAAATCAATGTGCCCACAGGTTGCTGGACAAGCACATCGACACATCGCACCATGGCCCGCAACAAGTAGTTGGATCGCAGATGTTGGGACATGTCGTTGGATGGCAGCTGTGCAGGTCTGGTCCACAGCTTCGTCGCTTGATCCAAAGCTGGGTGAGACCAGTGCACCCCTAGGAGCTTCATCCATGCTATGACCATGGGGACAAAGAGATCTGGTTGGTGGTTGAACCTCCCCGTCATGAAAAATATGCTTGTCAACCAACATCAACCAACCATCAGTTAACAATTACAAGTGGGACAATTGAAACGAATGTTGAAACCCAGAGATCCACCCCAAGAATCCCAAAGATCTCCATGTTTGGTAGGAAGACTCGGGTCCTTCCAAAATTTCTTTCAAAGCTTCTGCTGAACAAAGCTGTGTGGTGCATGCGGTGCTTCATTTCAATGTTGAATCTGCCTACTGTGCATCTCTCCCAAAATGGAGGGAAGTGTGCCCCATGGAGCATATGGCTGTGGGTCAAAACCCTGTACCCCTGGTTCCCCCATCATTAACCATTATATTCCCTTTAAAATTGTTGGTGATTATCCCCCACTATGGTTGGTTAATATTGACCCATAGCCATATGAAGTGAGGAACCCATTCGCCGCGCGGCCACGGGATGGATTTGGATGCCACACTGATCAGTGCTCCAAGCTCGGCTTCTTTGGTGATCCGCTCAAAAATTCAAACAACTCCATCCACCGGCTACGCCGTCAATGCCGGAAAACAACCATGGAACCAACTACGATATATATATATATATATATGGTACCCCCCCCCTCCGGTACCTACCTCTTAGCTATTTTTGATGGTATTTACAGGTTTTTTCCATATTTGAATCCTAATTTTTGAGGCATATTTTTTGACCTTCTCAAGGCCTGGATTCAAACTCAAGTACTTAGAGTATTTCTGTCCCAAAGCCAGCTTGCAAGTTCTTGCAAGCCAGGGCCTGGATTCAAGATTCAAGATTCAAGATTTGAGAAAAAACTTCTTGAATCCAGCCCTGGATTCAAGATTCAAGATTCAAGATTTCAGAAAAAACTTCTTGAATCCAGGGCCTGGATTCAAGATTCAAGATTCAAGATTTCAGAAAAAAACTTCTTGAATCCAGGGCCTGGATTCAAACCCAAGTACTTGGAGTATTTCTGTCCCAAAGCCAGCTTGCAAGCTCTTGCAAGCCAGGCCTGGATTCAAGATTCAAGATTCAAGATTTCAGAAAAAAACTTTTTGAATCCAAGGCCTGGATTCAAGATC
>VSDK01015293.1:108830-119810 GCA_009767595.1 Symbiodinium kawagutii
GCTCTTCCGGCTCCTCTCGCTCCTCTCGCTCCTCCCACTCCTCCCGCTCCTCCCATTCCTCCCATTCCTCCCGTTCCTCGGCCGAACGTGAATCCCACAGCCATTCGAAGGGGCTTTCAGGAGATGTTCGGAGCCAAGCTGCGAAAACAAGGGAACTATTGGCCTTCATGTAGTCACAAATGCAGTCAGCCTCAGGGGCCCCGCAACCATAGCAGAAGTCACATCCACAGCGGCAGAAGACATGGAAACATCCCTCCTCCCTTCGCACCAGCGTCAAACACTGAGGACACGGCTGAGACTGTGACAGAAGCCATGCCTCTGTGGCACCTTGGTGACTCAACAATTCCTTCAGTCGACCCTCATGGCATTCGCTGCGAAGTTGATAAAACCTCTCCAAGGCCTCGGATTTTTGGTAAGACCATTCCAAGGCTCTTTCCACATCCATAGGTACCATCCGATAGGAGCAGTTCTCACCCGGACACTGCGGGTTGAAGTGACCTTCGTCAAGGATTTGGAGCTCAACATAGCGACAGATGCACTGCCGACAAATGCCGTGAGCATCGCACAAGGTGCTGTTGTCCCAGCTGTGGTTGAACATGTGTTCGTACCACATCGTATGCGACCATTTGTGCTCTTCGAAGCAAATGGGACAAAGAATCGCCATGGCGAAACGATGGGCAGACAGGAGGGCGGAGTCGAATGGGAGCTGTTCTTGAGGCTCAAAGCGGCCAAATCCAACTACCACGCTGCCAGGCAGGAAGACATGATTTTTTGGCCAGACTGGTGTGAACTTAGGAGCTCGTCCATGAACATAGAATCAACCAGGACTGTGCTTGGCACAATTTCTAGTCTCCCTAATGTGAATCAACTATGAATTACCCATGCATAGACCACTATACCTACAGCTCCCCACGTTTGGGGGGAAGTTCACAATGGATTCCCGTGACCATTCGGAACCGCACAAAGCCAAGTGACAAATCTCCTCCATGGACCGGCGCAAGAGACTCCTTGGTGAGGAGTGTGGTGGCTTGGCGGCCTAAGAAATAGGGAGATGCTATTGAATTATATAACAGATACATACATACATATACATATATATATATATATACATATATGATCATATATGTGTGTATCTGTAAATATGTTTGTATATATACATGTGTATGCATATATCATATATAGTAGAACTTGGGATGTCTGATAGCATCATATTATGCTAAATACATAACCAACATCTTCAAGACCTTGATTCACTATATATGGCAGATATCCAGTTGAGCAATGGTGTACGGCAGAAACAGCAGCTCAGATTACGATCCGTGTCTGGTTGTTGGTCCAGCCGAGGCCCTCCAAACCAAACGGCCAGCTCTCTGGTGTAGTCAGTTTGATGTCCCAAGCAGGGGTGTTGCAAGCAAAGGTGTATAGGCATGTATAGGCGGTCCCTTTTGTTGATTGAAAAGATGCATAAAACATGGCAGTGAGCATAATGGAGCCTATCAGTGAGATATCACGGGTCTCTTATATCACAATAAAGTGCTACTAGTGTGAGAATGAGCCCAAGTACGACTTTTCTAGTCAGATGATACGACAAGCAGTTGGAAATTCTTGATGGTGCTTCAGGTCGGGAAGGGGAGAATCACCAATAATGATAATTATGACTGGTTGGTGGTTTTAACCCCTATGAAAAATATTTGTCAACCAGCCATTTGTTAATCATTAATTATTACTAGTGGAAGTAAAAAATGTTTAAAACCACCAGCTACATGATGTTGGATCCATATTGATAAGACACCATTGGGTTGCGGATAAAAATAGCTGGTGGCTTGCCATGAAACATGAGGGTTTATTGCTACTTTTGGCCGGGGCGTCCAACAGTTTGCCCTCTACAGGTGTCGTCTCCATTAACCGATGGCAGAGACTATTTCTATGGATCCGCCATTCATGGCCCGATTCCCCTCCCAACTCAGCACCAGGTTCGGGACGTCTTCTTCCTGTGGAGTTGGAGATTCATAGGCCAATGATTATGCGGGGATCTGATTCCTTGATGGTAGAATGACTGATCAAGCAATGTTGGGCTTTATGTGCTGTGGGAGGTGTTACGGGAGGTTAGTCAACAACAATTGGAGATGATAAAATTGGAGTAAGCCAGCCTTTTCCAACCAAAAATAAACAGGTCATCTGCAAACTCATGATTCCACGCGGATGCAAGACTGTCCCCCAAAAACAGGACATACTCAGACCTGTGGAAACATCTTTGGGGATTGGAATAAATTCGTGCACAGAAACCATTCGTTAATACTTTGCGTCGTGGTTTATCTATGTCATATATGTTCATCTCGAATGTCCGAAAAGGTGATATTTTGTTGATTTCCACTTTCGATCACTTGCTCCAACCTTACCTGGGTTTGCTGGTGATATACCAGCATTTCAAAACAGAAGTACGTATAACATCTGTGATACTCGAGATAAACCAGCAAACATGCGGATTTGGACTTTCAAACATATTTTTATGCACTGAAACATCTGAAGCAACTACAGCATCCCGAAATAAGTCACATAGTATCCATAAGCTTGGTCAGAGCCAACACCTGGTCCCTGCCTGACGAAATTTTGCCTCTCTGATCACCGCGTTTGCCACACGCCAAGCCTTGAGCGGTTTGGTACCTGGGATCGCAGGGTGAAGCCAAGTCATCCCTAGCCCTGAAAAATGGTTTCGATGCCCCCAAGACACGTCATGGTGTTGGATGCTAGGCATGTTGTCATAAGTTCTTCATTCTTATCCTCCCTTTCACCGAAATCTGAAACAAAAAGGTGACCAATTGATGCCTATGAGAGTAGACATGTGATGACCATCCACGTACCCGCCTCCATTTTCCGCTTGGTTTTGAGCACGCCATCTTGGGCACCAGCCTACACAGATTTCATTCCTTTGGAGGCCGGGTATCTCAACAAAATTATGGAGGCCCAAATTTCCAGGGATTTTGATGCCCCATGCATTTAAAAAACAATCCCTTTTTGGGGTACCTCCCATTGATACGAAACCACTGGGAAGATCCATTCCTCTATTACTAGTATTCGTAATTTCAGTAACCACCATGAACAATGAACATCCACTACTGGTATTGACCATGATTAACCACCACAATTTTCCCAGCCTTCTGTAGTCCAAGTGCTTGCTTTTCAAATTCGACTTCTTCACCTGCAGAATTGTTCGATTAAGTCGTGGAAACTTCGGTCATCCCCTTATTACCAGCAGCCTGGTAGGACAGCAAACCAGGCAAAGGAATTCGAACGAACATGAATGAACCAATGAGTTTGAACATCTATGCTTATGTTTGGTGCGACTGGGTGCATCAAACTTGCGCTTCTTTGCCGTAAATGGTCACACTATCAAAAAACATGATCCTGTACACTGCTGAGTCGCTCCAAACCTTGAAAACGAACGCCCAAACAGCTCAGGCCTTTCCCATCACATGATCCCACGGCACAGTCAGCACGTGGTGACGAATGTGGGCTGCCCACAGGTTGGATGGGGGAAAGTGACAGACTTTCAGGGCATGCTCATTCACAGCGGGCTCTTGATTCACCCCAGCACCGTCCTGATATTCAATTTGCCCAGAGGCTGCTGGGGAAGCACATTGCACTAGCCAATGTTGGCAACATTGCCCGCAACAAGTGGTTGGATCGCAAATGTTGGGCGATGTCGTTGGGTCGGGTTGCACCCCTCTGGGCAAATGTACTCTTGCAGGTCTGTTCCACAGCTGGTCGCTTGATCCCAAGCCGTGTTGACATGAAGATCCAAGTGCCAAGCCGCTAGGAGCTTCATCAATGCAACGACTATTCATGCAGTAAAACGAACATATTCCCAACAAAAAAATGGGAAAAAATGGAAAAAACACATGTGTCGCAAGAAAAAACTTAGCCTTGTGGTGCATAGGTGCATTTCAAAGTTGAATCTACAGTACCTACTGTACATCTCACCCAGCCCAAAGTGGAGGGAAGTGTGCCTTATGGAGCGCATGCATGGAGTGGAATACGCCGCTCGGCCACCGAATGGAGTTGGATGCCATGGGCCATACTGTACTGATCAATGATCAATGCTTCAAGCTCGGCATCAAACTTGAAAATTTCACTAACTCCATCCACCGGTCCATGCCAGAAAACGGCCATGGAACCAATGCATACCAATGGTATATATCTTTTTTACGATTGGGAACTTGGAGCCCCCCAAGCCACGAGAGTTGACATATCCAGCAATGGCACCTCATCATCATCACGACCACGATCATGATCATGATCATGATCATGATCATCATCATCATCATCATCATCGTCATCATCATCATGATCATCATCATCATCATCATCATCATCATCATCATCGTCATCGTCATCGTCATCACCATCATCATCATCATCATCATCATCATCATCGTCGTCATCGTCATCATCATCATCATCATCATCATCATCATCATCACATCATCATCATCATCATCGTCGTCATCGTCATCGTCGTCATCATCATCATCATCGTCGTCAGCGTCATCGTCAGCGTCATCGTCATCACCATCCCTGTCCCCAGACCCTTGGCGCGCTGAACTTCTTTTATTGCTGCGCTACGGTGTTCTCAATTCAGCAGCTCAGCTCAACACATCGATTCCGAGGATTGCGAAGCTGCTTCGAGCACCCCCCGCTCAAATATGCATTCCTGTACTTGGGCTCAACGTACTGGGAGCTACGAAGGATCGAACGAAGGAATGAATGAATGAATCAATCAATCAATCAATCAATAAATAAATGAATGAATGAATGAATGAATGAATAAATGATTAAGCGTGAGTGCTGCAAGGAACGCGTATCACCCACAGCAACAGGTTGAGAAAAGCTCATTGTTGGATGATATTCGTGTCTCTTGCCAGATATTTTCCAGTGTTGTTGGATTCGATCTGCCAAACACACGGCTTGGGCAAGTGTACACAACCAGTGGCAGTATTGGTTATGAGTGTGCCCATCGATGCCCTACCCTGACTTTGTTCATGGTAGAATCATCCTGATTGGATGGCAGTGGGGTATTGCTGGTACCTGCGGGACCAAGGTACTTCTGAGCCCAAATAACCAATCAATATCAACAAATCTCTATTGTCTTACTTAAACATCCAGTAATACGAAAGGCACTTCATGCGGCATATTCATGAATTTCAAACATGATGAAACCCAATGCACAGCACACTTGTGCTGTGGGTTGGCTTGCGAAAACCATGAAGAAGCAAAAGTCCACTTGGCACCACTAAACATATGTTGTGTGACTATGCAAGAGGTCAACGAGACAGCACCAAGAGGGTTGTCCGTTCATTACTATAACTTTGGTAACTATAAGCAAGTTCTACATTCGGTTTAACTGGCTCACTAGTGTACGAAATGACTGAAACTATGGGAGTTCTACTCTATAACTCCGCTGTTAATAACATAGTCTCAGTTACTGGAGCTCATTTACTTAACTATGACTTAACTATGACTCAATTACTGAAATAACATAGTAATTAGATTAACCAGTATGAACTATCAGTTCTACTCTATAACTACTACATCAACCCTTCATTAGTGGGGCCGTTTCCCTGCGCAGTCCGGGAAGGGGGCGTTTCCGGAGCTCAGTTTTTGAGCGTCCCTGGTGGCGTGAAACAACTTCTCCCGAGATGGGCACCTGGCTGAGCAGGTGCGCCCTGACATGGCGAACTGGGTCAAGCAGTTAACCAACTCAAGGTTTACGCTCTGGTAAACTAACATGGAAATGGAAAATCCACCAATTGTGAATGGTTACCCAGGGGTTCTCTACAAAATAGGTGATTTTCCATTGCTATGTTAGTTTACCAGGGTGTAATTGTTAATAACAAGGATGGTTAAGGGATAACAACTAGCAATAGAGGATATACGGGCTATGGCGAACTGGGTCGAGCAGTTCACCATCAGTTTCATGGACTGTAATAACCAAATGATAAGGGAACCAGGGGTACGGGGTGAACTGACCCACAGCCAGATGGTTAATGCTGGCTAACAGTGGTGAAACAACAGGGTTGATGATGATTGACTGATGGTGTAGCATATGATGGTTGATCATTAGCCATATGATGGCTAATGGTGGTGAAACACCAGGCTGAATGATGGTGAAAAATCGGGGTTAATAGTGGTAAAGATGGTAAGTCATGGTTAATGGCATCAACTAGCGGTGACACACCAGGGTTGATGATGATTGATCATGGCTAATGACTCTTAATTTAGGATGTTACCCTCCACACTGGCGACCTTACTGAAACCACTAGTGAATCATTTGTCAACTAGACTACAATTGGCTACCCTCTGGTAGCTAGCTCACATAGCTGAAGGAAAACCCACCAATTGATGGTTTCCAAGCGGGTTTCTTCATGAAATATTGTGATTTTACAGCCAGCTATGTTAGATAACTAGTGTAAGCATAGCGATGATGGTTAAAGAGCCCGTTTCTGGGTCATGATGGCCAAAAACAATTGCTCTTTCTCAGAGATTACAACCAACAATCATGTCATGGGAATGTAGTGGTGGATCATGTTTAGATGATGATTGTGAAGGAAAAATCAAATGGTGGTTTATGATGATTACTGATGATGAATGATGACTACAATGCTGCTAAATGGTGGTTCCTGACAGTTCTGCAATAAGAGCAATAATAACAATAACAATAATTACAATAGTAATTAGTAATTAGTAATAATTGTAAGATATTCAACTGTCAATAAACCAATGGTCAATGACGGCTAAGTGTGACTGCTGTTGAAAACGCCAACCAGTGAAAAATCACTAGCATTGCCATTATGAACCACCAACTCGGTCTATCAACCCTCATTGGCCATCATGAACCCCCCTAGTTAACGGTCACTGCTATCATGCCCTTGCATGTAACCAGTTTAAGAAGCAACGTTACACATGGAGCTGCTGCGAGATCCAGCTGCAACCCGCCTTCATCGCAAGGCACGATCGAGATCTTCTTTGCATTTGCTGAGATATGTCCTGGTCACGGTGATTGGTGCCTGCTCGTGGGTTTAGTTTGGTACCCTGCAACTGAGCAAAGAAGCACTTCACCCACTTCTGCCCTGGATATCGATACTTTTTTGATATGACTGTTGTAATCTTTTCTATTTGGTCTGGGGTTGTTTTGGTTTTTTTTTGGGGGTAGCTTGCTGAGTTATTACTGAGCATTCACCATGGGGCAACGATGATTCTTGGAATTCCATTTCTCAGGGTACATGACAATCCATCTCTTTCTCCACCATCATCAGGCTAAGGTCTGTCTCAGCCAGGCTGAGGGACGAGAAACACGGGGTCCAAGCTGTACAATCCATCAGCCGCATGTTGTTTTGTACACCGTGATGTCGGTACATGTCATTTACTCACAGATTGGGTTCGACATTGTCTTAAGAAAGCTCATCACAGCTGTGGCAACGCCGCAAACTCTCTCCATCAACAGTTCTTGCATCCAGGAAGGACGACTCAGCTAACAGCAAGAGTCGCTTGGGCATTCAAAAACCTTGGTGAAGTTTGACATGCTCTTCTGTTCGGAGACAGCCACATCCAACTTCTGAGCGCGGCCACAGCTCGCAGTGTCCTCAGCCTTGCATTCTCTTCCTCCTGTTCCTGCTGTCGCCTGCCAGCGAAGAGGGACGTGGGCCCCGGCAATGGGTGCCAGCCCACTTTGGAGAAAATAATCCGAAGAATATCACAATGCTCCCCTTTCAGTGGACCCAGGAACTAAAGGAACATACCACTGATTTGGGCAGCAACAGTTTCTTGACCTTCACTCTCTGCAGACATTGGCACGTCATCGTTCAATATCTTTCAAGCAATGGAGAAAGATCTGCGGCCTCTTTGTCTTGTAGATTTGCGTTTCCTCAGCGGGGCACCAGAAGCAACATCGGCTGCCCAACAGAAACCCTTCAGGTTCTTACCCCTTTCAGTGCTCCTTACTCTGTTTGCCTTGCCTTTTTCCGTCTAGTGAGGGGGGGGTAATTATGTGCGACTTCATTTTGCCTGGGTGCTGCTCAGCCAGTTCACCAAAGTTTGCCAAAACATGGGCACTTGCGCATACATACAGTGTGCAACGACAGATTCACAAAAAAAGATAAGTGGATGCCGAAGGTTTCATCTGATTACATAAATGCCCCTGGCGCAAAGAATCTTCAATGACCTTTCCTCTCATCACATCTATTGCTGGAAACGTCTGAGAGGTGCTTCTGGCGCTCAGCTATCAGCTACCATTGCTTCTAACCAGCTGTTTCTCTCCATCGCCGTTAGTAGCCGGGCTGTTAACCAACTATTAGTGGCTGCGATTGTTGCCTGGTTGGTGGTTGAACCGCCCCTATGAAAAAAATATGCTTGTCAACCAATCATTTGTTTATAAATACAGGCGGGAAAATTATCAAAATGTGAATCTAACCATCAACCAGTGGTTGTTTAACCATTGTTGTTCGTGATTATCCCCTATCATCAAGCACTATTAATGCTTATCAACCCATATAGTTGCTTGTTATCATGTATCATGATCTACTATCAACTACTATTAATTAACCATAGTTTACCATAAAAAACATCCCATGGTTATTAATCCCTAGTCATCTTTTGTCATTCTTGCTCACCAGCAAGCAGCTGAGCAGTCCATAAGCCAAGTTGCGAAGTCCGCCTTCATGGTGAGGGCATCGCGAATGTCTGCCCGCAGGCGGTCCTTGGACACGCCGGCTGCTATGGATTTTGGCCATGGAATGGGTTTTTTTAAATATCCGGGGCGTCACAATGGGTTTGCCCCAGTGGCCAGCCTTCGCAACTTAGTGAGGGGCCAGGCCTATGCAAGCATTCACAGGGGTTGATAGGAAACATGGAATGGGCTATGGTTAACACATGTTAGTGGCTGTGAATGGCTCTCAAAGGGCTATTGAATGGTTCTTGCGTGGCCATTAGTGGCTAATTGGCTATTGAATGGGCTTGGAATGGTCATTCATGGCTCTCAAATGGCCATCAAAGGCTCATTGCATGGTGAATTTATTGTTTGCGATGGCATTGACATGATTGTGGCATGGTGGCTAATGGTTACTCATTCCTCATGGCTATAAAGGGTTATGACCTGGTTGTCAGTGGCAATTCACGAATCACCCCATTAGATCACGATTTGATTGATCTGTGCTTGCCATTTTCACCCCTTTGGGGCTGCACAATGAGCACAAACAATGAATACAAATGCAGCCTAGGAGTGCAACAATGTCAATCAATGATTGTAGCGTACACCGGTTGACGATAGTGCAACCAGACTTCACCACGATCACCATTGACATTTATGGTTGGCAATGTTTGGCAGTGGAGGCTCATAGTTCTTAACTCCATAGAATCTTTTGGAATACGAAGCGTTTTAAGTGAAAAACCAGCCCCCTTTTCTTTCTTTCCACTTGGCTCCGGTCTGTGACACAAAACCAGCCCCCCACTCAAAACCAACAAAGGGTGACACTATCTACCATCTGGTTTCACCACTCCCTGCAGCTCTTTAGATCCCCCTTTAAAGGGATTTAGGGATACCCCTGCCTCCTTAGCTCCCTGAGAATCGCTATTATCCGCTGGATGTCATGCAAGCTCCCTGCCCATGGGACGGCGGTTGCCCAGTGACCGACGTCGCACGAGCCACTTCCTCCATCTTGTTGCGGTCGTCCACCGTCCTTGCCCTAGGATGCCCAGGTGCGATCGAAACAACGTGGTTGTAGTAGATGAGTTACCTTCTGGATCCTTCGGCTAAACTCACCTGGAAGCTAAAAATCACAAGCTTCAAGGATTATAATGATTTCGTCAGATTATCCCTGAAATTGTTGCTGGGAAAACCTCCAGGAAACCCCTAATTGGTGGTTATGACCAAAGTTTTGTGTAGATTTTCCCTACCAACCCAGTGAGACTAACAGCGGTTGATCATATAATCAACACATCGGTGAGTTGACTGGTCAAAATGGTTCATAAACTGGTTGCAACATGTGAAGACAATGATGGTTGAATCGCAATAATTGGCAAATTCATGATATCATTCATCTTTGGTGGTTAGATGAACATCAATGAGCCATGGTTGATAACAAGTGATGCAGGTTAATCAGCATTTACTGTTCATTTGAAGAAGGGTCTATGAACAACAACGATATAAACCAATGAATGCACTGCTGGTTGAACCGGCAAACTGCCACCCGAAGGGAATCGTTGATGCAAATAGAAAATCGCACGCAGTAGTAAAAAGTTTGGAGTGGGTATACCAAATCATTATGGATCATTCATGTTGGTGGATGACGATGCCCTTGCATACGGCACACTATGTGCTCCCCGCGAATGAGAGCATCACTACTGATAAGCTTGGATGTCGTCGTGGATTTTCTTGATTGTTCCTTCCGGAATGTGACAATTCTATTGTGGAGAAGCCCATCATGGCAATCACAAATGATTTTTACCAATGGACCCCCAAGCTTCTCCCCAGAAACTTCAATGGTCTGATCGCATGCCTATGATCATTGCTTCCCTACACATGGCACTTCGAAAGCCGGCAGGGAACCTCACAACAGTGCTTTTCAAGGGGCAAATCATGGGCCCCATCATCCGCATCATCCTCACCATGGCGATCATAGAGCCTACATTGAGCCTACCATCATCTGCGCGTTTCATCGCTCCGCATGCCACCGGCAGAGAGTGGCAAGGCACTTTTCGGCCCTCACCCGATCAATCTCGTGCTGCACATACGCGCAGTCGTGGAGGATCTCGTCCTGGCGCCACGAATAGCATGGCATGGGGATGACATGGGGGAACCAGGGTCGCTCTGCCATGGCACCGGACCAAAACTGCTGATTCAAAGTGGCACCAATCTTTGCCAAGGCTTGTGATAACAACTGGGATGGGATGAACCAAATTCGGGGACCGGCTGGAGATGGCGTTGCA
>VSDK01015293.1:119833-144430 GCA_009767595.1 Symbiodinium kawagutii
GCATTCCTGGTGGTAAAACTGCATGTAAACTCGACCATTGAAGGCCTTGGGTCATCTTAAGCCTGGGCCATCCTCTCGTACCAGAATTCAAAGAGCATTCTGATTGCCTTTCCAAATTTCATTCGAGAGGTTTAAGATGTGAAAAGAAATGATCCGTACTGCCAACCACACCAGCCATATTGAGGAACATCAGATGTCGGTCATGCCCATATACTTCAAGATGGACTCAGATAGACGACAGTTGAAGCACATTCTCCACACTTCTAGGAGCATGTAAATGCCTATAGGCGTGAGAAGAAACTGCAAAACAAGTACACAACCTGCACATGGCCAATCTTCCAGCCGCTTCGAAACGAGATATGTACTATCCTGAAGAAAACTTCGTTCAACTGACATTGATGCAAACAACCACCCAGGTTTGGTGAGCTTTCCATAGTTGTCCCATCTAAAGTGGTGCCTCGCCACATCAAACTGCTGTAGGACATGGCCCTGCAGCTACCCGCACGCCCTGCCCGGAGACATCCCACTTTTTGCAACGACCAAGGGGTGAAACTGGCGTCGCAAGCCGGCTGCAGCGGTGCCCTCACCAGTCCAAGAGGCGCACGTCATGTGTCACCAGGGAGGTCTTGGGCTTCCTTTGCTGCAAAAACTGCTTGCGAATTAGATGAACCCATGGGGTAACCCGAGGGACACCAGGCGGGCGATTGGTGGTTGTGGAATCTTGTGGGCCGCAAGCCGCCCTGGTTCTGAAAAAATGAAACCACCAGCAGTGATGTTGGAGATAGTGTCCGTCAGGATGGGCTCCCTTCTGCCATGACGGCAATGATGGAACTCACCCATGGTGGGGCTTGAGCTTCAAGACATGAAAACCATATACGGGCCACAAACGCCATTTTCTCTGTGACCAAGCAACAAGCCTCGATGTCACGAATGTAACAATCTCACTTGCCCTCGGGTGTGGATCCCTCTTTCAGGGGTAGTTGTGAGCGAGATTGCCATCATCAACTTCATAGCCCTTGTTCAACCACCCCTATTTAACCCCCAATTGATGATGATGATGATGATGATGATGATGATGATGATGATGATGATGATGATGATGATGATGATGATGATGATGATGATATCCCCACTCGCTAGATAGCGAGAGGCTACAAATGATTTGGCCCGTCGCTCAAAAAAATCGCTGTTAGATTTCAAGGCTGGTGATCATTGAATCATCAAATGCTGCCATCAAACCATAGAGCCTCAAGACAGTAATTGGTAACAATGCTTAATGACTTGGTTCAATCCCAGTCTGCAGCCATTACTGCACATGGATGTGCACGGCATTTTCATTTAGATATATTTACTTTCTACTTGTATCTACTCTTTTCCTCCGGGGGTCCTCTATGATTCTGATGTAACCTACATAGAAAAAATACAAAATCGGCTGACTAATCGGCGGGCATTCCCGGGAAAAAACAGGGCCTAGTAATAAAGTTCAAGAAAGCAAGGGGGATAACGTGGATGGTTCTATCTCCCCATTATTCTTGCTGAATTACCCCCTTTGATAAACTATTAGAATAGTGCATATAGTCATTATCAAGCACTGTATATGTGGACCAACCGGCCAGCATGGCATAGCAAAACCTCCATACGATACCCACAATTCGGTCCCTGATCATCGCAGCAAAGACTCCCGTTCTTCACGTGCTCAATACGCGTAACAGGGCCAGCCCAACGTCTGCTAGGCGTGCCGTGGGGCTTGCGCGTCAGTTCAGGGACAAAAACATACTCAATGTTTTTCCACTGCCTTGGGATCTTGCCGCTGCACTTCGGACATCTTGCTTCAGACCCAGGAAAACAATCTAGCACCCATCAGACCTATCATCTATTCCCAAATCAAGAACGAAAGGCCTCCAAATTGTGAGATTCTCTTACCTTGCAGGGTCTCCATTCTATTGCTGGATGGACAACTCTAAAAATTGTAGACCTTGGTGCTCAACAACTCACCGAGACACAGCTTGTAGTCCTTGTGAACCTTCGTGGGCCATGGGTTCTGATGCTTGTGGCCCTCCTGCGGTCTGGGTTCGATGGTGCGATTGATCCGTGGAGGGTATGGCGGACGTAGATAGTGCAGCCCATCGTTGGCGGTTGTGACTGTGTAGTCACACCTCTTGAGCTTGACGTTCGGAAGCCTGCGCACCAAGGAGGTCAATTCGTTTCATTTCTGGACAAAGTTGAAAGTCCGGGTGAATTACACCCACTAAGTTGACATCGGGCACTGAATAAAACAATGCAAGGATGAGATCTCAAACACACTTGAAACGGTAGCCTTGTGCCACTGGGCGTGCATATCAGCTGAACTATGACAGCACGCAAGCATCCAAGTGGAGTCACAATGTGGTTTGCCACACAACTCCTGAGTGATTTCCTGGCAAAATCTGGCATGCCCGACATGTACTATCTCGCTGCCGCCATGGGATTCAGAACCTGTTGGAGGTTTCGGAAATGAATCACCAAATGGATCCAAGTGGTCAAACAACAATAAACAACATCTGAGTGCTTCGGGGATCTCAACTATCTGGCAGTTCCAGTGAATAGCATGCCCTCTTCCAAAAACTATACTGGTTGGTGGTTGAACCACCCCAATGAAAAATATTAGTCAACCAACCAATTGTTAATAACTACTAGGGAAAACAACCAGCTATATATTCCAAACTGAAACCAACCTTTGGCAGCATGCTGAACATCAGTTTGATGTTCCAAAGCAGCGGGTAGCACTGTAGCATGCCCGAAAGAATCGACAATTGCTGGTAGTGGTACCCAGGCGACCCCACGGACCATCAAGATATATGATGATATGGCACTGGCAGTGGCAACATAAACATGTCAGGGGAGCAAACACGTCAAGACTTCTTTGCGCTTATTCATGCATGGTGTACCCTGTAAAGTTGGCGGTTCCTCCAAACTCGATCGTCTCTTGGCAGGTCACTTGTGGACACCTCCTTGCACTTCCGGACAGCTCCTTTCTTTATTGGAGCATTTCCGCCACAACATAACCGTCCAACCATCCAAATCATCCATGGTATTCCATGGTATTCCATGGTATTCCATCGGCCATCTTGTTTGGTGGGTAATCCTTCGGGGCTGGGCACCCGGAACCCCAGGCCCTCCAACCAGTGCGGCACCTGCGAACTTTTCCCTCTTGACGCTTGATGGGGTTGGGATATCCCCAGAGCCGACCGGGATGCAAATGCATTCCTCCATGCAGCGCGGTGGTCTTCCTGCGACCAGATAGCTGCAGGTCAAAGGAGCTAATTCGGAGTTTATTGTTCTTGTTAGTTTTAGTTTTAGATTAGTTTTAGATACTATTAGTGCTATTAGTAGTGTTATGTATTCTTATGACTAGTTTGATGCTTACTCACTAATATTTTTGCCCATCACAGGCCATCACATTCACGTATTATCAAATATGCTATTATACCATCTACTATCATCATTATCATTATTGTTCTTATGTGTTATCTTATTAATTGTGTATTCATTTTGCTATTTACATATGTAAATATAAATATATTAATAAATATTGATAGCCGATAACCCACAGAACTTCGGCTTCCTCATGTTCAAACAGAACCATTCCTCATCTTTAAGCGCAAGGGCCCCCACCATTGCACAAGCCCATGGCGTGTACCCAACATCATCAGTTGACCTTCCTGAGACGCAGCATGGGACCCAGGTGTCCTGGGAGGAAAGCCCCACACTGCGAAGCTGCGCGCGTTGAAGGCACCCAGGGAGCTGGAGATCCAATCCAGCGGCCTTGCAGTGCACCCGCTGGATGCTACACAGCGTCGCAAGGAATTCATGGCGCCAACGACGCGAAAGATGGCGCAGAGACCAAGGGTGGCATCCGATGATGGCTGGATCTGGTGTCACTTCCCAACTTGCGCCGGTTGAGTGCTGTTGAACCACATGGGCTAAGAAATGCCAAAAGATGCCAACTGCAAATCTCTGCGTTGTGAAGCATGAATTGCCATGCGCATCCAAACACCTAGTTCTCGAGCCAGATGGCAGCAATCAGACAATCAGACTCCCAATTCTCAGGTCCAAATTTCCAAGAAACAGCAAGCGCGGTTAAGGTGCAGATGTGTGCACCGACACTTGCAAGGCAAACACCTACAGCTACCGAGTCTTTCAGCAATACTCGTGCATGTAGATCATTGGTCTCAACAAATAAGAACAACAGTAGTGGTGGATCGATATTGAAAAACCAAGCATAACCACCCCCAATATGACCGGTCTTGGTATGAAGGATTCATTGGACCACATGAAAGGTCATGAATGTCAAGGCTGATTTGGTGCAATTAGGTCCACAATATTGGTGCTACCAGGCGGCTCAGTATGTCTTTGCAAACCATCCGAAGCAGGCGGAGGCCCATGGGGCCCGCCCGACCCTGGCGCGCCAGACCTTCTCCGCCTTCGCCTTGGCTAATAGATTCTCCAGCCTCGGTGGGCCGTCATCATGAAGAGCGCCCCTTGAAGCATCATGGTAGCAGTGATAAGCAACAATGATCACCTTGAGCATCCGAGTGGTGCCAGTGGTAGTGGCTGTGGTAGCAGCGGTAGGCTTAACGGTGCCGGTGGCGGTGGTGGTGGTGACTGGGATCCCTGCCGTCTGACGTACGTCTATCATGGTTCAGGGTTTGAACGGTCTAGGCATTCGTAGGCCCAAATGATAATAAAAGGAACGATTTCTGGCCGAACTGGGTGGTCTATGGACAGCCAAATTTCCTTCTTAATTAAGCAACGTGGCAGCCACTGAATCCACGTCCATGGGTGTCCGTTGCATCCAAGGGACTCTCGCATCTCCTGGGCATATCGCATCTCACGCTCCATGAAGCCTTTGGTGACCACTCGCTCTCGCTCCTGCGGTAAGCCATGGACTTCCCACAAGTCCACAAGTGAAGCCATGCCAAGCTTCGGGAAAAACAAACATCAACAACCAACAAGCAACCATCAACCAGCTAATGATGCTAATGGATCTCTTCAAAGTGCCAAGTCCACACCCAACAAGCCACCCGCCACACCGTTGAATGTGCCGCGCAGCCGGCCGCACCACACCCCGCTACCACTTCGCACGGCCTCGGCGTCCATGCGGTACTTTTTGTTTCGGGCCACGTCCAGCTGCAAGAGGTCGATGTACTCAGCCACCTGGGTGGTAGAGCTCGCCACAAAGAGGAGCACTGGATAAGCCGCCCCGCCGGGCTCGCTCCAGGCAGTGGTTGATCAATGAATATATATATATATATATCAATATCCATATATTTAAGTATCTTTAAAGAATGACCCTTTCGCAATAATTTCAACAATAAATTTCGAATGAATAAGATCAATGAATTGTTTTTGCAATTATTTTGATCAATGAGATAATGAACAACAATTCATAACAGTTTGTATTTACAATAACCCAAAAACTAGTTGAAATTCTTTTCAATTGAAAACTGCACGCGATATCTGAAAATGAATTATTGATTAATAATGATCTAACAATTACTAGTATATAACTGAATAATGATTTGTAAGTACAAGTGTTGGCAACCAAAAATGGGCTATGCAAAGTGCTTCCTGAGCCTTGCGGTGGGAGAATCGAACATGTCTAAAACCAGCGGCAACCAAGAAACGTCAATCTTCTCTTCCCAAACGCAGCCGGTGGAAGAGCTATATCTGGAAAATACATCTACAGTTCGTTTTTGCAGGACGTGCGGTGATTGTGAATTGGGTGATGGTAAATTGGGAAACAAGACCGCCCATTGATGTCAGAAGTCTGCAACAGGAATTGAATGGAATTGACCTGAATTCACACGATCCACTTCAGCTCCACTAGCATCGTCAGAATAGAATCTTTTGACCCAACCAATTAGTTTTTGTTGGGATGTTATAGGATGTTCATCTACCCCTTTTCTTCGGACGATTGACCTTGACCCACCCCGATCCCTTGTGGAGAACCCATCCATGGGTTCCAACATGTTCCAACTCGATCCATCCCCGGCCTCGCCGAAGAATCTCGCGTCCTCGGCATTGCTGTGGTTTTGTTCCCGCTGTAGCAGCTTCAGGGTCCTTGGTGCGAAACGGGTGCCCGATGGATTGATGATCACAGCTCAGGGCCATGGATTCTGTAGGTGATCTGGCGATGCACCAATCAAGGCAGCAGGTCAAATGAACAAGGACGACAACATTCACCGTGTGAAGTGTTGAAGATCCAACTCAACCGGTTTGCCGGCAGGAAGACCACATCTGCGAGAGCACCAATGAAATCCAATCATAATTGCAGCAAGACCCTGCAATCACACAATGCCTCCGAGCAGCAATTCCTGGCAAAGAAGGTGGAGGTACGGGTCATTTTGGGGGGCAGGGGTCTGGTGCCTAACCTGCAAAGCCTGCAAATCGGAGCATCATGCTCAAAACGTAGAGCCGCCGGTTGACTACAATCTTGTCAGTCAATGATGTTTGCTCATGCTTACTCATGGTTAATGATGGTTCACCATGGTCAATGATTGAATCATTGTGCAACCTTTTGGCCCATGACTTTGGCCGCTCTTGCTGTGGGGGAGCACAGCTGCCAATCTTGCCGCGCAGCTGGACTCTGACTTCACACACGCATATATAACATCGATCCGCACATGTGCAAATACACAATGAGCACATAGATACCAACAGATGTGAGAGTTTGTAGCAAAAAGTTTTTGAAAAAACGTTTAACAAATTGCAACAGATTATATATTAGAAAAGTGCTGTAGATAAAACAGTTGAGCAAACAAACTGGAAAACGTATCACTGGATTTTGGACGGCAACAGCGGTGCGGCGCAGCGGCCTCGTCATGAACAGGCGGCTGCACCTGTCTTGGCTGCAGTTTTCCAGCCGCGGATTCGTTGGGTCTCTGGCGGCTTATGAAAGATGTTGGTTGAAGTGGCTAATTAAACTAGTAAACCAACCATCTTAGCCACTTTAGCCGACTTAGCCACTTCAACCAACATCTTAAAACATATTGGTTTCAATATGACCTGTTGTATCCAGCTATTGCTGCTCTTCTGCACCTGTTGGGACTGCCCATGGCCCGAACAATCCCAATAATGGCAGCATCTGAGAGCTGGAGGATGAATGAGAAGGAAGGTTTTGGTACCTCCTCACGTTTCCTCCCGTTCAGCTTTCGTGAGTTAAACTGATGAGTGCGGTAATTTGATAGCAACTGGTATCATAAATGCTGGCAACTTGATCAAGCAGAAATAATCATGGTGACTCACAAGATCGGATTTACATGCACCGTAATCTCTTGATGATTCAAAGGGGGCCAATGGCTAGGCCCATGACTCTGGTGGTCACCCAGACCAATTGAAATTGCAATCACATGTACAACCTGTTGGTGGTTTCAAGCCCTTTGAAAAATCTTACTTGACCGGCTCACCATTTGTTAAAAACCACCAACCAAATAAACACCACTGCAACCCCAACAAATCACCCATGGCTGGGAACCTCTCTACCACGCTTGCACCTTGGTTGGTGTCGCTGCTGGTAACGAGGTGGTGGCCGGGCCCTCTTTTGGACTCGTCGGAGTAGGCGCAGCCTGTCGCACCGGGGACGATCAGGATTCCGTGCTGATGGCAGGATGCTTCATGGGTGCGATGCTTGCATTTGACTGGGCCGACACTTTTATGGGAACGGTCAATGACAGAGAAACCCAATCACCAGTTTGGAGGTTTTTGGAGGTTTACTCACAAAGGATCTGCCCACAACTTGGATCCACTGGACCAACGTCTGATGGGAACCTGCATTGCCACGTCCATCCCTCCAGGGTAATCCGGCCTCTGAGGGGATGTTCATGTTCACCGAGCGGGTCTCAGGCGCAGTCCACTCAAAGCGGTGAGCCAACATCTACCGTCATCTACCGTCCCCGCATTGGCTGGTTGATGTTGGAACTAGCAGTGCAGCCAA
Organism: Symbiodinium kawagutii; assembly: GCA_009767595.1. NCBI lineage: Eukaryota > Dinophyceae > Suessiales > Symbiodiniaceae > Symbiodinium > Symbiodinium kawagutii. The sequence continues at coordinate 127,809 of VSDK01015293.1, forward strand.
GCTAATGGATAATCAAGCTATATGACCATTACCAGCCATTGTCAACCATTGTCGGTGTTTGATCGCTATCAACCAGTGTTGGCCATCCTCAACCTTTACTAACGACTATTAAGTATTACTGACCTAACCGGCATTGACCATTTCTAACAGTTCTTAACCATCACCATTCATCAGTGCAGCCTCCCAAATCACCCAAAAATCCACACTGCACACTTTAAAAAAACAAATTCCAATGCCATTTGTCTGGCTGATTGTGGCTGGGGGTATACACTACACATGTGCCAACCAAGGGTTATAGCTGTGAACACGGCCGTTGATCGCCGATGATGATCAAAATTTGACCAGAGCAGCCAAATAGCCAATGTTGGTCAATGATGCCTAATCATGTACTGGTTAATAGTTTCCGATTATCGTCATCAACCATCGGAACAGTGGTCACTGCAATATTCCCAGGATCAATATAGTGATGATCATGGCGCATAATAATGACCAATTGATGACTAGCTGACTGATCGCTGATTGATGGTTAATAATCTGACTAGCTACAACGGATGATTGCCACAAACAACCAATAGCTGGCTGTTTAATGATGTTTCACTGGTGGTAAATTTATTGTCAACAATTAATCGCAAATGATGGCCAATGCATGGTTTCATGCTCAACCAACCCCCAACAGGCGGGCAGTTTGAGATTTGTTGGATGCTTGATTGATGGTAAACGGCTGGTCTGATGCTGGTTTAAAACGCTTGATGGACAAGCATGATTCTATAACAGTTCTATCCATGAAGCATTGACCCGCATCATTATATACTACTTTCTTAAAAATAGGGGGAACCCCAGATCAGTCCAAATCAATAACCATTGAAATAAGTGATCAACCAACCTGCCTGAGGAACCACCATATGGATATCCATCAAGCATCAACCGGCAGCAAATGGTTATGATATGGTCATTAACCAGCATCACTAAGCATATAACTCATATCTATTGCCATTGGCGGGTTCTCTTGACAGCTCATGTTTCTAGTAGAAAAATCAAATTTGCTAGAAGATGACCGTCCGTGACAAAAATCCCCGTGTTCCTTGTTGAAAGACCAGCAGTTTCTAGTGAAATTGGATGCTGCCCTGTAAGAACAGCAAATTATACAAATAAAATTCCAATATCAATCCTTGTTTCTGAGAAAATGCCCTTTCTTACACATGACAAGAATATACAAAAATGACTTGAATCTCAGCATGCGCTTAGTGATGATCTTCTGCTTTGTCCTTCGTGAAACGCGTAGAAAATCTGTGTGGTTTCGCTGTCCATGGCGTCTGACTTCCTTGGGGATTTCATGTTGCCAAGTCATGATTTCTGCGCGAAAATGCTAGGCTATGAAAGCCTATATTGAAACAATGAGCGGCAGGCATTCCCCAGGAAACACTGGTGCTGTTTCAAGGGGTAGAAAATGAACCTTTTTCGAACTTGAGTCCGGGCATTTACTTGAGGAAATAACCATTCGGATGTATATGTAAAATGTATATGTGTATACCTATATACAAATAACCGTGCATCATTCGAACCAGCAAAATCACATTGGTCACCCCGGTGGATCGCTGCTCCAAGCGTCGGTGCTGCCGAAGCCCGGCGACGCCGGCGTGGTGCTGCCAAAGCCCGGGGAAAGCGGCGAGGTGGGCGCGTGCGCGGACACGGGTGACGGGGACCCGGGGTCCTGCACCGGAGCCATCTCCCAGGAGGGTGGCCCAAGGGAGGAGGTTGGGTACAGGGTGCCCGGTAGGGCCCGGTAGGGGTGGAACAGGTGGGAGGTTGGGTAGGGTGGGGCTGAAGGGAAGAATTGGATGGAAATTTGGGCCGAAGATCGGGTGATGGAAGTGGATCCATACTGCGGAATATCTCACCAGTCGCGATGCCAATGCATCAACGCACTAACACGGACCAACCTCATGGTCACTTTTGCAAACAAGAAAGTCAGGCACAACAATTTCTTTGTGCCCTAACTTTTCGGTGACAGCAACATGGCCCAACAAAGTGGGTTGGAAAATAAACCATCAGTGAAGATTGACCACGTCCAGCCACATTGACACCACGAGTTGGCCCAGCCAATGTCGCATTTGGTTCATTTTGAGAATCTCTCGGTGGATAACACGAGAATCTAAGACAGCAAAGGTTGCCATGGACCTCCAACATTGGTCGAATCCCAACAGCTGGGATTTGCAGCTGACTTGTCCACAAAGATGGGCCAACAATTGGATGCCTACCTTGTAGGACGGAAATGGCCAAGAACTTGAGTTTTTTATCGGTTTCTATCATTTGGCTATGGGTCAAAACCCTGTACGCCTAGTTCCCATCATTAACCATTGTTTTCCCTATTATTGTTGCTTAATATTGATGGTGCATATTGACCCATTCCCATTTTTTGTCATTCAAGACATGGCAAATGCCGAGAAATCACTGAGAACTTCTCCCATGAATGGCCCCTTTCGGTGGGTCCTACCACCCGGTCTGTCCTGGGCAGTCATCCCACGCTCCTGGCGGAAGGTACTGGCCTGCCAGCACATGTGGAACGGGGCAACGGTATGGAAGTGGGTGAGAATGGTTTCCGCAAAATGGGGGGACCCGCAAATCATGCTACATATATGATGCTATATGATGCGTGCTATGAATGGTGTCTCCAAATGGGGGGACCGCCAAATCATCCGATATATACCATTCATTATAGTAAGAAACCAACCATTCTTGGGGCTCCCGATTGTGAGAAAGCACTACATGACTGACTTAACATCATTGATTCTCATGGCTCGTAAGGGCATTGTGACTGAATTAAGATGTGGTCAATAACGGATAGAGGATGAGGGTAAGGCTGAGGATGAGGATGAGGATGATGCTGGCGGTGGTGGTGATGATGATTGATGATACTTAATTGATGGTGAATTGATGGTTCCTTGGCAGCGAAGCTAGTCGATGGTTACATAATCGTGTTTGCCAGTGGAAAATGAAGTGTCTCGGGTGCCCCGGCCCGTATGCACGGGGCCATTTTCCAAAAATGATGCGCCAGCCTAGTCACCATCAACACAAAGATTATCAACATCTTAGTCTCAGGTCCATGTAAATCCCCCAAGACCATTACTCCACACGTTTGGCTGCTAATGGGCAAAACGACGCAAAATGACCAAATGACTGGCGGATTTCACCCGTTTTGGTGCTTCATGCGCATTCTGCACCACTTGGTGCTGCCATCCATCATCCATTGTTTTCGCAGGCTGGTTTCCATCGCCACCGAGCCACGCCCATGGGCGCAGTTTGACGATTTCGCCGAAGGATGAAGGCAATGGCATGCAGCGTGTCCTGCACGCAGCCAAAGCGGAACAACGGTGGTGAGATGTGGCGAATGTTGTGATTGGAAACCTCCCATGACTATCTCTGTGAAAACATAACGAGTGATTTACCATGGCTTGCCATGGCTTACCACAAACTTAGATAATCGCTTATTACTATTGACTTACCATGCCCATATCTCTACAAGCTTCGACATGTTTCACAAGTACTTCTCAACATTCCACCACCGACCTCGGCAATGCGATTGCCACTGAGTTGGCAATCGATGAGGGAATGGTTGGCCTGCGACAGTGCTGTGCCCAGGTCACCAAACATCTCCAGGAATCACTTTTTAGATCATCGAACCCTCAAATTGCACTCCAAAGCTTCAACACCAGCCACATGGCAATCAACGTCGAGGTGGTCAAGTGCGTCTAAGACGCTGCCGGGCCTCATCACCCCCCCTTCCTACCATTTCCAGGCGTACTCGGCGATTTCCCCGCGCTCATGCACATTGCCGTGTCTGAGTTGGTTTTGTGCGTCTAGCCGCGGCATGTCCTTTAAACAAACATTTCCTTACGAAAAAATCATCTGGACCAGTTGCTCACTGGATGAGGTGTTGCTCTTTGTTGCCATTTTGGCTGCAGCAGCAAGATTTGGAGGTTCAAGTCCTCCCTGGTCCGTTCATTCTCTGGAATTGTTTCGTCTTGTTTCTCTTGCTGCTGCTTCTTGCCAACTTCCGGGATTCAAAGCTAACAACAAAGGGCTATACATTGTCGCATACAACCTTGACAAGCCCCATCTACGGCCACCAAATTTCCAAAAAGGAATCATGCGATCACCTTCCATCGCGAACTTGAAGACCTGTTTCCTGCTAGAATGCCTTCATCCAATTCGATCACCTCATCGGCGAAGGCGGCCATCTCCTTGCCCTGCCCCTGCCTGCATGCCGTCCAAGATGCCCTTCCCACCTTCGATTCCCAGGTCATTCCAACTAAGGTCCAGGTGGGTCACCGTGCCTGAGCCCGGTGTGGTTAACAGCAGGGGTCCCACACTTGCGACGATGCCTTTCCATGGGTCGATGCACATCTTGGGACCCCATCAATTCATAAATTCAGGGGGTTGGCATGACTGGATCTCTTTGGAAAACCTTTGCCACATGCATTGATGATGCAAACCTGGGGGCTGCTAAGAAGTGGTCCCTCTGAGCAACGCCGTTCCCATTCGAGCAACCAAACGCAACCAGTTACGGACACCGCATTTTATGTTGTACCAGCCGGCCACCGCCTATTGAACCTCAGCTGAGAGTACATAATCAAAAATGATGATATCTTGGCTTTATCTTGGCTATTGATGGATATCGCTGAATATGTCAACCTTTACCTCTCTAACCACAAAACTGGTGATTGTGGCTGCTTGGGCACCACTGGGATACCAAGGGGTCCGTCGCAAAACTGCTGGGCATCAGGCGGAAGCTCCCAAGACACTTCACTTCGCGGAAGGGCATGGCTCTCAGGAATGAAAACTTTCTCGTTATATTATGGCTTCCTGACTGTGACCATAACCTTCACCATAATCACAACCATAACTGACCATAACTTCCTCCCAAAAATTGCCGCAAAGTTTCCAACCAAATTTGAATCATTTGGAAATCGTTTGATGTGATTCCCTCCCTCACGATTTTCTGCCAAGAGGTATCTTCTTCAGGCTTGCAACCGGCAACTTGCCACCATGATACTGTTGTGACGCAGCATGTCTCCCACGAAGGCACCGCAATCTGCTCCAATCTTGTTGTTCCTTGGAAAATTGCAGCCAGAATGCATGGCACAGGTGAAAAAGGCTCCTGCTTGTCAGCACCAACCGGGGCCATATGCAAATTGTTATGGGCTCCTTCTTTGGACTCTTCTCGAGCCAGTGCGTGAACTCCATTTTTTACTGATATATTGGCGTCCACCCAAACTAATCAACCAAGTGATTGAATAATCCAAATGACCCTTGCTAAACTACCATTTGCTGTGTGACAAGGGCTTTGAAAGCTACGCAAATCTCATTTCACTTCTTGAAGTCGTTGATTTACTTGATGGGCTGCAACCTTTAGCAAGCGAACACGAGTTTACCCGCCAAGGTGCCTCAAATCGACGTGGGTAATGGACTGGTTGTCCTTCCCCAGGCTGGGCGGCTGGTTTGCTGCAAGGAACCCCAACCAGTAGCAGTCGCCATTACACCGCGTTTCCAAGCGGCGACGTTAGCGTATTGTAGAGAAGGGTTCCTCAGCCCAACTAGGGATGGAATATCTGCTCAATCGATTTCTATCTATTTCTTGGATGTGTTTTTGGAGATTATGATGCAAACAACTACAGATGGAGTGTTTTCCAATCTAGCCCGAGTCTTATTATAGCAATGCCAAGAATAGAGATGGAATGGTTTTCATATCTTAATCTCTATCCACCTTAAGCTGAAATCTATCATCCAATGGAAAAATAGCATCCAATCTATCCACCAGTCTTGTTGTTGCGATGTCTTGAGGCGGCCTTGTGACAGAATCCTGGTCATCCAAAATTAGAAACGACCTCGGTGTGTTGGTTTTTTCCACGGCCCAGCGGTTTCGGGCTTGGCTCGCTAAGCAGGGGGTACCCCAGAAAGTGGTGGCTTCCTCGTTGTTCCCCAGTTTTGATTCATCAAATCAAAGATTCCAGCTGTGGAGATTTGTGGAAATGCTTCCATTTGTGGATCCAAAGCTGAAAGCATTTCCTGCAGCTGTTCCCTTCGCCCAGCAGGTCCCAGGATTTCCGGACCTTCAGAACATCGCAAAGGGCTTGGACACCTCGAGGGTGACTGCCGATTTGATTCCACTTGAAGCAGACCTTGGTAAAGCAAGGTGAGCCATGGAGACTTCCTACGAAATTGGCGACAAGGTGACCCAAGATTTCATGACCCCAAGTGATGCAGATGGCGGTCACTTTGCAAGCTGTTTGGCAGTCTAGGAACTTTTTTTTTGAGGACAAACCTGGTCCAACGTCCAAGCGGCGTGCCATTGATAGTCATGGCATAACCATTCTGACTGGTTCCAACCAATCAAAAAAAATAATCGTAGTGATGACAGCCACTGTCAACCACTATAGCATAACGGATTTAAGTCCATTTGGGTGTTTCTCAAAACGGGGAACCACCAAATCATCCAACATTGGTCATTTATAGTACTGAACCAACCAATTTGGGGGGTTCCCTTTTTCAAGAAAACCTCATTTATCATAATTACTGCTATGAATGATAACCACCTGCTAACCACATAACATAACCTTTCGCCACCTGTGAACAACTATAGCTACAACATAATGCTATAAAGTCTTCTATCGGCTTTGCGGTTGGCTTTGCCACGTCATTTTACCATGGCCTTCCTCCTGGGCGTGGCTGGCCACAACCCTGAGGCTCACACGCTGGTCATGTTGCTTCCGCCTACAGGTCACATGCGGTGGCCGTCATCCCAACCGGCTGTGATGGCTACCGCTGGTGGATGAAGGTTAACGATGAATGGTTTTCAATAACGCAGGTGAATGATAGCCAATATTCATAAGCTGGTGAACTAAGGGGTTCAGAAGATGGTTATTTATAGAGGTGGTAATCAACAATCACTGGAAACATAGTGATCAGAGACTACTCGCGACGGCTATATAATGCTGGTTAATTAACGACGGTTGCCGCAAATGAGCTGGGAACGCTGGTTTGCGAGCTGGTTCATGATGGTCAAGCATGGCTGATGATATGGGGTCGCTGATGCCGATCGAACGCACATGGAGGCAATGAGGTATAGAGATTCATAAACCGCCCATACAGCTATCTATAGTCAAACTGGCTATTCATAGTCAAACTGGATTATAGCTATAGCATTAATACTCCACATTTGCGGGAATATTGCAAGCAATTTACTTTATAGGCAACTGGCGCTGGTTTTCCAGCGTGGATCTATGTGACTAAGCAATAAGGAGATAACCAACAAAACAACACGTATCGACGTTTAGAGTTTAATAAAGTCTCATGGGCGAGGGTTCCATCATTGGCTCCGTCGGACTGGTTTCGCCAATACCCCTCACCACTGGCGGGTCAAGGTCAAGCCTACCCACCTATCTATGAGCCATCTTGCATAGCCTGCACTGGTTTCATATTACTGTCCTCTTGCCAGCCAAACAAACAAAACAAACAAACAAAAAAGTTGCAACAGCTTTGGACATTGGCACATGTTTCACCTGTACCAGCGTGTGCGATCGCAAGTCCCATCGATGGGTAGCCCTTCCAGAAAACGTTCACTCCCAGCAGTGTGCACCCTCTCCCCCTCCCCGGGCCTGATCGCAAACCATGAGCAAGTACAACAAGCCCGTCGGCACCTCGCGGTGCAGCGAACTGTGCAACCCTGTGCCCTCGGGCTTCAAACTCCAAAAGAAACCTACACAAAGAAGTACCATAGGAGGATAGCCTCAGTTGAGGGTTTTAGCTACCCAAATTTGATGCGAATCTTGGCGGCAGTGACCGTTCAGTGTCCCTCTTTAGTAGCTTTCGAAATGCTCCGATTCTACACCTCGACTCCGGCTGTACTTATCCGCCCATCCAGCTACGCACACCCAACAATTTCAAAGTCCAAGTGGCGAATGTTGTTCCCTCGCAAGTCTAAGGTCCTCAGCATCACCTCGCCGCGTGTGCTGAGCCGGCTAAGGGGCTCAGCGCAAGGGTATGGTATGGTGACCAACAGCTGGGTTGGAACATAGATCTAAGTGGATAGTGTCAAGATAAACCATCCAAAGAAAAGGCCAGTGAACATCCCAGAAAAGGGCGCAACGAAAATCGGAACCGAAGCAGCAAACCAACATGCGCACACTTCAGAAACACCAATCGAGATGCGCGAATGATGAGCCAAAACCAACCAGGTTTCATTTGGCAGTGGGTCAAAACCCCGTACCCCTGGTTCCCCCACCATTAACCATTGTTTTCCCTCTTCTTGTTGGTGGAAATCTTCCATGAAGGTTGGTTGATTAATATTGACCCATTTCGCCATAATGCCATATATAGCTGGTATATTCCCTATAGTTGCTAGCTGCTATCCCCTATTATTAACCAGCTAAACCAGCTATAACATTGGTTGCTTAAGTGCTTGACCCATAGCCATGTAGCCAGATCCCAGGTTTGGGCCCACAAAGTCGCTCTAAAGTCGCCCCTGTTGGAGCTGGTGCCCAGCGCGCCGCGCCAGGTCACGTTCTCTCGCATGTAGCGAGCGATGGCCGTGCAACCTTCATCCCCAACGGAAGCATAGGCCAGCGACAAGGCCGCTGAATCCTGGGGTACAATGACACCCTACGGGGCTCGAAGGATCGTTGGACTTGTAATAAGTAACTGGTAATACTTGTAGGATGATCACTGGTCCATTGGTTAATCACTGGTTAATAGCTTGGTTAATAATGGTAGGTTCAGCTCCTAGGATCATGCTATATCCGGTTCTGAAATGCTTCGTTTGTGGCCAATCGATGGTCAACAAATCGTTGACAAGGGTGAATTTTGACCAACGAGAAGATCCGGCTCTGGATCTAAACCACCAAGAAGCCTAACGATAAGTAGCCTTAAGTAGCCTTTATGGCGAGATCAAACATCGAATAGAAGGGTTATTGCTGCAGATCTCCCAAGTAGAGTAGGTGATTTGTCATCAAATATAGTGGTTCCATGTGGTTCCTGCTTTGAAATGCTTTGGACCTCCAGATTAATTCTATTGGTTGATAGATTATCTCCAGAACCAGCTGGCCGTGTGATTCTCAGTGCTTCCGGGCCGTTCCTCATTTGAACCCTGGCCATTGGATGTTCACCGAATTTTCATTGGGCTTCAAAATCAGATCGGATCCTGATCGCTGTTGGTGGGTGACCATGGATGGCAATGGATGACCACCATTTGAAACTGAACTGCTCCCGGCGAGCCCTCCTTGGATGCATCCAAATGCGCCAGCAGCGATGGAGCCGGCATGGCGCCCCCCGCAAGCGCAGGGAGTTCCACTTGCTGGTCGCGGCTGCGGCAGTGGCAAGGACACCAATATGCCCTTATGGCAGTGCCTTAGTAAGGAAATGATGGCTAAATAAATATGGCTAATTATAGTGGCTAAATATTGCTAAATAAATAGGAAATGATGGCCATTCTTCGCCAGGAAATGATGGCTAAATATGGCTAATAATAGCGGGCGAAGAATGCCTGGGAATGGCCAGGAACAGTGGCTAAGAATGGCTGGGAATGGCTGAGAACTGCGGCTAATAATGGTTCATCAGGAAGGTTTATCAAGGAGAATCAGGCGGTTCATAAACCTGAGTGGTGAAGTCTATGATGATCTCAACTATGGTCATCTATGGTCCTGGTTTATCAAGGTTAATGCCCATGTTGCATCATGATGGGTGCTGTTTCACAATGGTGGTTCATACTGATGGTTGAGAATCATAGTCAATCCTACATCCATCTATTCTGTTTGATCGGGGCTGATTTGGCTTGGGGGGAACAATCAGGAATCACCAAAACGGGTTGAGCGTTGAAACTGTGGCGGCGAGGTCTCACCTAAAGATCTTCCTTCAACCAATCGTCACACCACTAGCTGACGAACAACAAATACTCGTGACCAACAGCCAGGTAAGAAGATCCTAAAGCGCAGTGACTAGCGATTGCTGGAAGGCATGCCTGTGTGGGTCCGGGCTGGCCGTAGCCCAAGGACATTTACCCATCAAAGAAAGCACGGCAGTTTCCAACCAACAATGTGGCTATGGGTCAAACCCTGTACCCCTGGTTACCCTATCATCAACCATTGTTTTCCCTATCAGATGGTGGGTTATCATCCCCATTTTGGGTTGGTTAACTGCTTGACCTCTCAGGACTTGCTTCATTGGGTCTCCGGGGATGCTCCAGCTGGAGCGGTTCTGTTGAGCAGGGCTTTGTGATGGCGCCAACATTTGGCTTCCATTCATGTGCCAAACTGGTTAGTGGCTTCAACCCATATGAAAAACATTAGTCAACCAACTAACCTTGGCTAATTTATTTGGCTTCCATTCATGTGCCAAACTGGTTAGTGGCTTCAACCCATATGAAAAACATTAGTCAACCAACTAACCTTGGCTAATTTTGGGGAAATGAAAAATGTTTAAAATCGCCAGCCAGCAAAGGATTTTTCTTGATTTAATGATGATCGGATGGCTTCCCCCATAGTCGCCCCTACTTTCATTACATCTAAGCTTGGTCGGTTTCTTCTACCCCCGATCGCAGGAAGATGCATGGAGTACTGTATGCAAGTCCAAGAGTGATGCGATGCTGAGATGTGGTCTCAGGCAAGTTGCTACTTCAATGCGCACTTGCCTTGAATATCCAAATCCTAACAATGGATGTCAATTGCGTGGATTGATTCTACTGTTGAAGTTTTCTTGCTGCTGCTGCCGCCGCTGCTGCCGCCGCTGCTGCTGCTGTTGTTGTTGTTGTTGTTGTTGCTGTTGTTGTTGCTGCGGTTTTGTGCATACATATGAGTTTACGGTTTACATGTGTAACGTTGTGAAAGCCAGGTGTACGGGGGCCATCATCCAATTGAAGTTTGTGTCCAGAAAGATGGGCCCGGGATTCGTGGACATGCGATTTAAAAGTAGATGTGTAATGATTGGTTGATCATTGCAATCTCTCCTACCGTACCCGATGTATGCGCATGGCTTTACTGATGAACCGGGAATCGCTATGCAATGCTATTCCATGTGTTGCGATGAATTTCATGGTGTGCTTGGGAAGTCTTGCCGAGTCTTGCCTCTTGATTGAATCAACTGCATGTTGCACAGTATGCAGGGTAGGCCTCAAGACTGTACGTGCCGGGAGTGGTTAACCGTCACGCAGACCCAGTGTGGCCTTTTTTTTCTAAATCTGCCATGCCAACTGCGCAGCCATCTAAAGCTGCAAAGCAGCTGCAAAACCCGCCACGTTTCTTGGAAACGGGCACCCGTTGGATAACGTTTCTTGGAAGATCATCCTGCATGAATCATGCTCGGGATTCAGACGCTATCTGATTGGCTTTGAAAACGTACATGCTCTTCATGCTAGCAAGCATCAAAAAGAAACTACCAACGCACCAAGAAGAAGATAGAACATGACAATGCCTGAAAAGTAGGCAAACAAAAAAACGCACAACTAATTATGTGGCAAAACCTATGTGCCTCCACAAGTTAATATACGCGTATGAACAGAACCAAACAAGTTACAGGTCCAAGAAAAATCGTGCAAACATGCCGGATTGCATGAACATGGATAAACCATCAACCGCTGACCGAAAATGAAGCAAAAGGATGCATTGAAACTTGAAACTGCTGAATTGACCATCTATCAACTATAGTAATCCCCATTTAACTATCGGCTAATCTATCAACCCGCCTATCAGCCGTAGCAAACTGTCTGCTAGCCAGAGTTAACCAGAAGCAACATCCGTCTACTGACCATTTCAGTGCCCCCCCTCCTACCCCATGTCGACTAAAATCAACTGCCTCTCATAGATCTGTGGTGACAGTTCCGAGCTATCAAATAATCACATAAGCTGCCACTATTACAAGAATACCTGATTTCAACTATGGTTATTAGCCATCATCAATCATAATGAACCATGAGTTCACCGTTTTTCTCATGATTGTTTCATATTGTTTCTCTCTCTCTCTCTTTCATTTTTAGCCTCTTATGAATAACCAGCTTATTAGCCGTCGTGACACATCGTCACGCATGATGGAACACTTTCGCCGCCAATCAAGGGTTCACTGCGCGAGTCCGACTGAGCCGAGGCAGCATCAACCTGAACTAGTCGCAGCCACCAACTTCATTGATGGCTGGCGGTTGCTTGCAAATGATTGTCAATAATGGCCCAGTAGTGACTAAACGATGCGTAATCAGTGGTCAATAGCGTCGCCTGATGGTTGGATCATGTCTGGCTGATGATGGCTGTATCATGGTAGCGGCATTAACAATGACATACTGACAGAAATTGATTAAATGATGGCAAATGATGGTTGGTAACGATGGCTCAGAATGGTGATTAATGGTTGGTTGATGGAACACATGTGGTTTGTCATGGGCGATTGATGTGTCATCTTGCTCGCATGATCAATAGTTGTGAAATGATTGATTATGAAGAACGATAGCAAGCAGTATCAACCACACTCAACGAACAATCACCAACAGCATCTCTATCAGAATCCATTCAAACACGTCACAGCTCATAACAACATACAGTAAATTCAAACACTTAGTAACAACAATATCCTCACAAGATCAACATGGTCCCAACAAAACAGAATTACAGCTCACAACCTGCACCTCATCACCTGGTCCCAGAGCCCCGGTGACACGCCCATGTTCTTTAATGAGGCCGCTTCTGTAGTGGATGATCCAACACACAGCCAATAAAGATACCCCAGGTGGTACAGTAATTGCAAGGAAGCGACGCAATTTGCATGCATCCATGATGGATGCTTGTCATGGGATGCTTCATTGGGTACACTCACTCTTAGATGCACATATCTGCAAAATGGGGGTGCTTCCAACCAAGTTGTGGGGAACCCCACAGCCAATGGATCAGCCCTTCCGTTTGGGAATGACCTGGCGATTGCGCATCGCCCACCTTCTTCATCGTTCAAGTTGATCACCGATCTTCGTCTCACGTTCCTTGGTGCAGGCCCTGGAGGTCCGTTTTGGGATGACACAAGGGAAACAAAAAAGATAACTTGGGCTGATCCGGCTGATCAATTCAACTTTTTGACCCTCGCAGAGCGAAAATCCCTGTAGACTGTAGATCCGATTTTGGAAGGGACATGATGAACTTGTCAGTGACGGCAGGACTGGAACATGGGTATAGGTCAAACCCTTTTGACGAACGGGTAAGGCCCTCATCCGCGCACAGAGAAAAAAACTCATCTGCGCACACCAGAAAACACTCATCCGCGCACACCAAAACACACTCATCCGCGCACACCAACAAACACAAGTCCTCATCCATTCACCATTTAGGGTTAACATTGGGGACAGGGGACATGGGGACATGGGGTTGGGGACATTGGGGACAGGGGACATGGGGACATGGGGACATGGGGCTTAGGGGGGGACATGGGGACATGGGGTTTAGGAGCGGATGGAGACATGGGGACATGGGGTCTTTCTATGGAGCTCAAAGTCACACTTGCGAGACGTCTGACAATCAGCTGATGTTCCGTTTACAGTGCTGAAAGCATGTGGAAGACAGGCGCATGTATCGAAAGTACCACGCCTGCTACACGAAGTCACACTTGCAGGACATCGGACAAGCAGGTGATGTTCCATTTACAATGCCGAAAGCACATGCAGGACGACTACATGCACTCAAAGTACCACGCCTGCCACACAAAGTCACACTTGCGAGACGTCTGACAATCAGCTGATGTTCCGTTTACAGTGCTGAAAGCATGTGGAAGACAGGCGCATGTATCGAAAGTACCACGCCTGCTACACGAAGTCACACTTGCAGGACATCGGACAAGCAGGTGATGTTCCATTTACAGTGCCGAAAGCACATGCAGGACGACTACATGCACTCAAAGTACCACGCCTGCCACAACCAAAGGCCGCGTGCACAAACGAGGGGATTTCCGCGTGCACAGACGAGTGGTTTTCCGCGTGCACAGGCGAGCCCCTTTCCTGACGAACGTCCCAAATTTCTTCACCTCACTACCCAAGTGTGATACTTCCGTTACCCCTAAAAATATCACTCCCAAGAGACCCGCTCCTTCAGCACAGAATCTATGCAATTGATGGGGTACCAGGGAGCCTGACCTAAGGAATCCTACGGGAAACAATTCTCATTGACATCCCTTGCCGAGGCCGGCGCTGGAATTGCTTTTCCCCTGGGCACTGCCGGATGCGCATGGTCAGAGTGTCCTGGCGGAACAGTGTGAGCCATAGTCTCGCTACTGAATTTACCTGGCATTGGCCAACCAGTAACTACCGGCAATGATTCACCAGCAATTACCAGTAGTCAAACAACGGTTCATGATACCAAAAGATACGAAATACATTGAAAATACTTGATACTGTAATTGTTGTTCACCAGAAATCACCTACCATGCTCGACTATTTGGTATCATTGTTGAACTTCTAACCTTTCAGCCCTGATGAAGCATAGCTCCTCTTAAAACCATGAATATCAATTTGATTGACCATTGTCTGCCACAATCAAGGGCTTCAACCGGGATGTTCCAACTAACAATGTGAAACCGGGCCCGCTTATGCACAATTTTAACAGCAATAAACTGCAGGATCAACAAATCAAAACTGGTTGGTGGTCATACACCATCCCAAGAATATTCTTGTTCATCTACCAACCATGCCAAATATTGCAAAAAAACGATATCTAAATAGGTGTAAACCCACTAGTCATCATCAACTATTGCAAGACTGATTGTTGGTCATTGTCCCCTATAGCTAACCATCAAGAAGGTAATAAAACCACCCAACCAGTGCAACATCTAACCTTTGGGATCCTTTCTGATTCTCCACGGCAGTGCTGAAAAAAGCCAAGGAATGCCCCAACCCCAAGGCTCCAGGTAGTAGAGCTCTCCAGTCTTGCTGTGTGCCACGGTCCTCAGCACATGTACACAATTCGCACCATCTCTCACAAGCATTCCATCGTGAAGGGCCATGGCATGTCCCTTGCAACATGCGAGCCGCGCATGAAACGGATGCACGAAACGGCTCCCACCGCAGCCACCCCCTGACACGGAACTCGATCCAAGCAGCTGAATCTCTGCCGATGGTCCTGAGCAGCACTTGGTTCAACCAGTGGTGGCATCTCACTATGAACCCCTGGCCGATAGTTCTGGCGGATGGTCCCATGGTTCTATGGAGAACCCCATCCAAAAAACGGGTAGATAAACATCCCAACAATGACTTTGTGGGATGTTCACTGGAGGTAGAGGGGTTTGACACGCAACCATATGGTGGTATGGTACAGGTTCCCTGCGAAGCAGCTACCAACAACGATGCCAAAAACCTGAGCTGGAAATCTGTTTTTTTTTACGGTTTGGAGAGGGCGCGAGAATGTCATAAACCGGATGCCAAGCGGCGGCCATGGTCAAATTGGTTGGTTGGTTGGTTGGCTTCAACCTCTATGAATAGTACGCTCGTCAATCAACCTACCATCCCTATTGGGGAAAAAGTGAGCACCACCAGCCAAAAAATAATGAGATAATTAGCCACACCGTATGTCAACCATCCAATATGGCCACGGGCCCTGGTCGGTTCATGTCGGACTTCAAATGTGGTTACCATCTGCTGTGTTAGATTCCCTGCAATGACCGGGTGCCATTCCTCACTTTACCTATGGCAGGAATTGGCATTCTACAAACATGCTGCAGACCTGCAGAATGACCTGCGTCAATCGTAACTGTCTGTTTCCCCTCTGTCTGTTTCCCCTTTAATGATGAACAAACATTCGCAAACAACTGGTTCATACTGGGCAATCACCAAGTAGTAACTCTTAATGATCGCTACATTGATGGCTGAACAATGGCCAACAAATGGCGATTTGCTTGTTATCTGATGGTTATGTGATTATATTGGGGCTGATCGAAGTTGATTCGTATGCTTAATGATGAGATGTGATGATTCAATGCTGGATTGATGGATCATTAACCATCATAAGACCATCAATTAACCATCAATGAGCCATTAGTATGCTTAATGATGGTTCAATGATAGTTCACTTAACCATCAATTAACCATCAATTAACCTTAATGATGGTTTTATGTTGGTTCATTCAACCATTCCCCTCGCCGCCCCCGTTGCAGCCGGAGCGGCCGAACCATCGATCGTCGGGCGCTGCTGCGCGCGGTCCCTGCGGCGACCGCGCGCCGCCGATACGTGCCCGATCCTGGGGTCAGCGGTTGCAGCTGATGGTGATTCAGCTGTTGGTTTCATGCTGGTTGGCGATTTTATATTATATATATATAGATATGTATACAATTACATATATATATATATAATATATATATATATATATATAAGGGTACGTGTAGGTTTCCGTGCCCCCTGGGGGCTGAAATTATGCTTTACATGTTCAATTAAAATATTCAATATAGATAATTATTTAATGACAAATCAAAAATTATCTGCTTCAAAGTATTCGGCCATCCAAAATGAAAAATTATCTGTTTCAAATCATATTGCAATCAATGATCAATGCACATCTGTAAATCTCACTCTGACATCTCCTTCCAACACTGCTAAAATTGGTACCCTCTCATGGCT
>VSDK01015293.1:144708-156332 GCA_009767595.1 Symbiodinium kawagutii
CACCAATTTTTTGAGGAGATGCCAAGAAGTATACCAGGAGGTGAGGCTGCCATCTAGCCAAAAAATTGGTACAATTGGTACAATTGGTGCCCTCTCAGGGTTTCGTGCTTTTTGCCATTGGTACCGGTGGTGAAATTGGTACCCTTCCATAAGTTTGGGCCTTCCCAGGCCTAAAACCATGAGAGGGTACCAGTTGAAGCAGGATAAGGACAAGATTCCAAGGCTACCATCTCTCCAAAAAATTGGTAATTACAATTGGTACCCTCTCAGGGTTTCATGCTTTTTGCCATTGGTACCAGTGGTGAAATTGGTACCCTTCCATAAGTTTGGGCCTTCCCAGGCCTAAAACCATGAGAGGGTGCCAATTGAAGCAGGATAAGGACAAGATTCCAAGGCTACCATCTCTCCAAAAAATTGGTAATTACAATTGGTACCCTCTCAGGGTTTCATGTTTTTTGCCATTGGTACCATTGGTGAAATTGGCGCCCTTCCATGGATTTGGGTCCTGCAAGACTATCAGCCATGATAATGTATTAACTTCAAATACACCAGTCTGCTGTGGAATAACTATCTCAGTTCTTGGCATTTCCAAGACAAGTTAGTCAGAGATTGCTTATAAGCAGCCTGCCTTGCTTATAAGCAGCTTGCCCTGCTTATAAGCAGCCCGCTGTTTTCAAATCAAGTTCATCCTGCCTAGTACATCAATTCTCTGTTTTTCAAATTTGGGCAACATTGCTTGCCAACCACAACCACTTTCAATCAAAGTCTCTTCGTTGGACTTGGATCATCCCAGCGCCTGAATGTATGAAAGGGCATCAATGCCAGCATGGCTGCCTCATCTCTTGACACTTCTTCTGTCAACTAATGCAAATGATCAAGCCTTCTGCTTCTGGGTCTGCCAAAGCTAGAGGAATGGCAATGTACAAGTTGTAGCTGCGCAATGCTGTTGTGGAAAGGCTATGTCACTTTCAAAAACGATTGGCTATTGATTGCTTATCAGCAGTTTACCTTGCTTATAAGCAATTTGCTTTATTCAAAAGTAATTGACCCTGGTTGCAAGCAATTCCTCTTTTTAGTTTTTTCAATGTGGCAAGTTGCTGGCAACTTTGATTTAAAAAACATCCCTTTTGAACAGGAAGTAAGCCTTGGTGGGAGTGAACAACCTCATGGCCACCAAGTATTCTGACCTTGGAATTGCTGATGGTAATGGTCTCCCTTGATTCAATGCTTCAGACATCTTCGCAGATGATATCCCAGTGTTGAGACATGTCAAAGGTCGAAGGGTCACACTCACTAGAGCCTGGCCACAGATGAGAGAAGCAAACACATCCTGGCTGTGTGCAGAGCAATGGAGAAAGCTTATGACCTGTGTGGCAGGAAAGAAAATATTCGGAGCACAGCAATTTCCAAACAGTTCCAGCCCCTGATAGGAGCAGTTGCTGCTGCAAGCCTAAGAAACATTCTTAGCTGGATGTTTACTTCCAAGGTGATCAGCAAAGTTTCAATGTGATTTCCAGGTCATCTTGCAAAGGAATTTGGAACCCAGGGCTGGAAGAAGAACCAGAAGAGTGAAGATGAAAAAGAAAAGAGCGTGAAGAAGACATGCCAGCAAAGAGATGGCTTTACAGCCGTTGCTTTTTTTCCCCCTGGCACAAGTGGTGGCTGGATATATGATAGCCATTTGTTTTACTTGCAAACAAGTGGTTGGATAGCCACACGTCTGCCTTTCCTAGTGGTGGCTGTTTAGTCATTAAGGTGGCCAGTGCTGGCTGGATAGCCATTGGTGGCTGCACCTGGTGACGCTGATGCCCCCTCATGGTTTTTGGGTCTTGCAAAAACTTCAGCCATGAGAGTGCACTAGCTCTAACTGCAGTATTCTGTTGGGGAATAGCTACCTCATTTTTTTTTGGCCCTTACCAGCACATTGGCCATAGATTGTTTATTAGCAGTTTGCCTTGCTTATAAGCAGTTTGCCTTGCTTATAAGCATCCTGCATGTCAGTGCCCACGTGCCTTGGAAGCTCCCAGGGGGCACGATTTTGCCCCCGGTCCCATATATAAATATAAATATTATAACCCCTATGAAAACGAACGACCCATCGACCAAGCATTTGTGATTGAAACTACGGAAAAATGATTAAACCCACCTGGCAGTTCATGAAAAATAGTAGCTAGATGAAGATTACATGGTTCTAGGTGATAGTTCTTGACGATCATTAGCTGGTGATTCTAGATGATGGTTCGAGCTGAGGCACCATCCCAAACTCTTGGTAGCCTTGATGCTAGAATGCAAGGGACCCATCATAAGCATGGCCAGATTCCAGTTGGGTTTTGGGATGGTTGCTATCGGGGCAACTCCTGCTTCCCACAAATCATTGGTGGATCTTCTGCATAAATGTGAGCATCAAATGTGAAACAAATACAAAAAAAAACTGAAAAGCAAAAACTTGCATTTGCACAATAAGTACCCCCACTACACAGAAATAATTGTACTGGGATAGACTGTGTAATGACGCAGCAGCAGATGCTGCAGCGGCCTGTGACATCAATCGACTGACTATGCAACAGAAGCTGGCCACCAGCTCCATGCTGCCATGCCATGCCATGCCATGATGTGCCATCCAACCATAGCTGCTTGGCACCAGGGCACCTTGATGGCAGGCAGAAAGCCGATAGCACGGTTGACGGTCTCTTGCCTCAGCCCATGCGCAGGCATTTGAGGGTATGGGCCGTGGGCCGGCCAGGCGTTAAGAATGGCTTATTGCTGGTCAAATTCCGGTAAAGGATGGTTCATGATACGGGTCAAGTTATGTTGAATGATGGTTGGTGACCGGTTGCTAGCTGTTTGGAGATAGCTAATTTTAGCGATTTATAAATTACCCGATTCAATAAAAACTAAACAGATTCAAAACAATTAGGCATGTTTAACTGGTTGGTGGCTTCGGCCTGGTATGACAAGAATTAGCCAACCAATCTCCTGGATGCCACTGTGTCTGGTCCACCTTCCTGGCCCTCACAGATTGCGATGTCCGGAGCAAAGCTGGGTCCGTGGGACTCCGGTCCGGCGTCATGGCTTGTTGCTGATTTGTGAGTACCCCGTGTGGCCGGGCCTGGCGATACCTCCCTTGAGGACAAAGGCTACCGAAAGGCTGCCCCTGCCCATTGACAAAGCTTGCACCTTGGGGTTCGACTTTTGGGGTTGAGCTCCTTCCAGGGTTCGCCACCATTACGGGGGCATCTCATTATGCATCGTAAAGCGTCATGGTTGACTGTCAACTGCTAACGGCTCCATCGCTCATCATCAAGCACCATGGTTTTCATAACTAACCGCTGCTAATTATCAAGTATCATTAGCCATCACCGACGGTCATTAACAGCCACTAGCTGCTTTTTTAAGTAAGTACCCATAAACCATCACCACCACCACCACCACCAGCATCATCATCATCATCATCATCATCATCATCACCAACCACCATGAACCAAACTGTTTGGTTCACCGTCACCCTCAACCATCTCATTCACCCACTGGTTGCTTCGTCGGCACTTCAGCTTGTCGGACATCCCGGAGAGGCCCATGCGATAGTCACGCCTCGCAGTAGGGTGGAGCGTTTCGGGTGTGGCCAAGGGTTGGCACCACTAGGTGAATAGCTAATAACCATAATGATTAATAGTTAACATAGAGTCAACATAGAGTAGCCAGGTGATAAAACTATTGAATGATCAATTCATAGGTGAATAGGTAATAAACATTATTAGTGATAACAGCTAATAACCGGACTTGTTCATAGATGTTCATAACAATTAATAGTGGCATAACCATGGTTCATAATTAGTGATTACTAGTGGTGAAACACCAGGGTTGATGCTTAATGATGAGTATTGATGGCTCATAGTGATGAATAATGATAGTGGCTAACAGTCGTGAAACACCAGGGCTAGTGATGCGTAATCATGGTTAGTGATGGTGATGGTTGACAATAATTGTGACGGTTAGTGATGGTTAGCAGTTGCCAGGATAGGGGATCATAAGCAGCGATGATATGGGATCCGATGGATAATGATGTTAAACCGTGGTAAGCCCATCTGATCCCAAAAACACTGAGAAAATCTAAAGATCTACAGATAACAGATAACTATAGATAACTACAGTAAGTTTGTGGCTGTGAGATGCTGTAAGCAACCAAGATCCAGCCATCATCGGCAGCCCACATTGGCTTGCTCTTCCCGAATCACCAGGCGGCAGCCAGTCATCCAAGCCCCGTTTTGGTGGTGCTGGCGCGTTCTAAATGGAAATTGAGTTCTGAATGGCTAAAAAATTCTGTCTTTTGATGTTAGTAACGCTAAGTTAATCTGTTCCCGGGAAGTCGGAAAGTCTGAGAGTCGAGAAGTCTGAGTTCCCCCGGCCCTCTGGAGGCCCGAAAGCTCTCCACATCACCTGCGGCTGCCAGAGTTGGTGGTAGATTCCTATCATCAGCCCGTCGGATTGCATGGGCCCTCGTTCAGTTTCAGGTATGCAATCTCTTGTCCTTGGGGGCTGTAACACATTGCACAGCCTGCCAAGACAAACCCCTCGAAATTTGGACAACTCTTGGGTAGACTGGGAAAAGTTCTGGGCCAAAAGAAGATCAGTGGAAAATCCATCCACTTTTGAAACGGTGCACCATCCACCGAAGCAAAGTCCGAAGTCCGGTCCGGGGGACAGCGGCCTGTGTCTAAGTCCAAGAAGTTGTTCAGGGGAAGTGTCAGGCTACTCGGCAGTAGCCTTGGACGATGGTCGGGGAAAACTGAGGGAAATCTGGCGAAGGTGATGGAAGAAATCTTGCTATCTGGTGCCTCGCTTGAGTGGCACTACGACAGCGACCAAGCGGTGATCAAAGAAATACTGCAGCCTCCACACTTGAAACTCCAGATGAATCATCAAGGTACCAAACGGATCCGAAATGGTGGGAACACAGGGAGCCCCAACAGCCATCTCCATGGCAACATCGCAATGGCTATGGGGCTATGGGTCATGAAACCTGGACAGCTCATGATTAGCCAATCAACACTTGTTCAGATACTGATCAACCCTTCTCGGGTGCTGGCTGACGTCATGTGCTGGCTGGCAATGACGTAATGTGTCGCGTTGGCATGTTCAGGATTACGGACTGCAAATTTCACATGTCACAACTCCATACAACTCCCCCAAGCTGCGGGATTCGAACCAAGCCAGTGGTCAGTGTACAAATCGCAGCTATGCCAGCTGCCACCACTGGGTGTCCCTGTTGTGGCCATGATCTTCCCGAAACGGGGCACTGCATCTCAACTGGGAGCCGCACTGCTTCAATCCGTTGCAGTTCTTGGGAAAGTCTGGGTCCTCGCCGGGCAGAAGTGGACCAGTTGTGGATCCCCTTGCTGGTCACCGAAGCCCAAAAAAAAAAAACAGAAACTGACAACTTAGACAAACGGAATCAAACCAACAAAAAATACAAACACTGAATGTGTTGCAACAAAAAAGGCAAGCGCAGAAAGAAACTCAATGCAAACAAAGAAAGAGAACAAGACAACTGCAGCAACGCGGATAGCAAAAACCACCACCACTACGACCACCGCTAGAAGGAACTGGCAGGTCTGGTACATTCGAGGGTGTCTGGCCGCTCTGCGCAGCAGACGTTACGTACATTCGCCCACTTGATGGTTTCTCAAAATAGGGGTACACCTTAATCATCCGTTCATAGTCATTTATAGTAATAAACCAACCATTTTGGGGGTCCCCTATTTTGAGAAACCACCACTTGGTCACCCAGTCACCCCACAATACATACACATCAAATGTGAGAATAAACTCAGTCAGATCTTCAAAGAATTCATGCTGAAAGAATCGCCCATCTCTTTTTCGGTATGCTCCCCATTCAATATAATCTAATGTCATTTGTGCCACCCAAATCTCCCAATCCGCTGCCCCTCTCCATGCCATTGCAATTCTTCCGCCAGCCGATTTCACGCTCGTGGATCTTCATTTCCTGCAGCTAAAGGACTTGGTGCACAAATGATGCTGTGTTTGAATCACGGCAATTTTTTGTAGCATTAATAGCCGTAATAAAGAAGGGTTATAGTAGTCTTACTAGCTCATGGTGAAATTATCTAGTAACTAATAGTTGTACTCATGAATCAATTGCAATCAATAGCAACAATGAGTTTAAAGTAGTCAATTGTTATAGCGATCAACTTATGTTGGATAACAATCATAGGGTCACTGCGTGGTCAACTAGTTCATCATGGTCAATTATGAAGGAAAACATTTCATGATAGCAACCATGACCATCAATGATTGGTTACTGTATGTTGCCGCAATCAAGAGTCAATCAAAGGTTATCCTCTGGGAAACTAACCTGGACGTGGAAAATCCGCTAGTGAGCAATGGACCCTTCTCTACCGTAGCATCTTTGGCCATTGAAAGCCATTGTTCATTGCTAATTAGTTTGTCATTGACCGTCACGTAGCTGTGGTGTGAACCATCATTACCAGCCATGATAGCCATCACCGATTAAGTCGTTATAGCCATCACTTACCATTACTAACCATCATTAAACCATCATTGACTGGTACTAACCATCATTAGCTATTATCAACAATTACTACCCATCATCAACCTTCTAATTAACCAGCTCATTAACCATCATATACCATCATTAACCATAGTTACTAGCCATCATATACCATCATTGGCCATCATTAAGCATCATCCTCAAACACACCTCCTTCCCCATCAAGATGGCACTCCTTGCGCTGCTGTGCAGCGCCCTTCTTCCAGGCTTGGAAGAACTTCTTGGCGTCGCCCCGGCGACCTTTTTGGTGCGGCACATGGGCAGTTGTGATGGAGAATGGTGACCGGGAGTTGGGCAAGCCTGTGGGGCGTCAACCAACGATCAGGTGGAAACTAAAGGGATATCATGGCCACCAAACATCCATAAATATGATACTGAATGATAGCATATAACCGATGGATACCGATGGTTCATTGATACTTCATGGTTCATGCTTGATGGTGGCTAAATCATGGTTTAAAAATAATTGATGATGGTTACCATCATTTTATCATCAGTTTATCATTTTAAACCATCATCAATGCTTGGGGAATTGATGGCGCAAAATTCATGCGTTTTGATGCTCAATGATGGCAGAGTAATGATTTTTTTGGCTGAGAATGGCTAAGGCTAACAATGGCGGATCACGGAAAATGATTCTTAGTGATGGGACGAATTTTTGGCTCCCACTCGCTGGAGGTCATGGGTTCGAATCCTGACAAGTTGCTTTCAAGCACCGAGTCTGGTAGAAATAGAAAAGGTGAGTTTGTTGTGATCACCCCATCGTTAGCTCTATACCCCCCAAAGGTATCCAAAGGTGGTATTATCCACCTGGCTGGGTCGCTGAAGTTGGGGTTTTGGAAATGGAACGATCTGAGGTACTGTGTTCCACCATCGTTCCACCATAGTTCCACGATCTTTGGTACCTGATACACAGTACCTGCCAAATGAAAGAAATGGTTTTAATTTGGCAGGTACTGTGTATCTGCACATGCGTGTGAAAATATGATTTCTGTGTGTGTGCGCGCGCAAGCGTGAATCGCCTATGCGTGTCACACGTCGTGGTCCCTGCCCAACAATCATCAGTCGAGTATGATGGGCACCTCCCATCAAGAGGTTCAAGATTCTCTGCCGCTTCTCCTACGGCCAAGGAGCCATAAGAGGCCACGTCGTTCGCATGTTTTTATTGGACAAGAATGATAATGACTGGTTGGTGGTCATAACCACCAACAAAAACCTGAGTCAACCAGCCATTTGTTAACAATTGCTAGGGAAAATATAAACATGTTCCCTCCAGCCTTAACGTTCGCCCCACCACATAAAGCGCCACCGCAATGGAGCATGTTGTACAAGGTCGAGATGGCTTGGACAAGATGCGAAAACACTGGCTATACGCAGTGATTTATGGTTTAGGGTTTTAGGGTTTTGGTTTTAGGGTTTTAGGGTTTTAGGGTTTTGGTTTAGGGTTTTAGGGTTTTAGGGTTTTAGGGTTTTAGGGTTTTAGGGTTTTAGGGTTTGAGGTTTAGGGTTTGCTAACTCAGAAGTCAAAAAACAATGGCCCTGTGCAGGAATTTGAGCGTTGGGAAATGTTCTCAGACCCATGCGGGGCAAACCCTAAGGCTCGGGCGAACATGTTTAGCACCACCAGCCAAATGATCAACGATGGGTTATTGATTCAATTGATTTCTCAACTGATAGATTCCTCTATATATATATATATATTCTTTCATAGTGGATTTTGGGTGCTTCGTATCTACTATTGTTGCATATAGGCCACGTGCTTGTTACACAATGTTATCTGGTTTCTGCGAGGTGCAAGGGGCAGCAGGCTCGTACTGCTTGGCATTCTGAGAACACTTTGTGGGCTCTGAAGTCCAGCAATATGGACACTGTTTGCTAGGGGCACGCAGAACTCTGCAGTAGATGGAACATTCACCAACTGCAGAATATGGTGAAGTTCGAGATTCCAGAACTAACTAGATAGGACGAAACGAACTATGGTAATTCCAATGTTCACCAAGCAACCAAATTGGAGATTCAAAGAAATCAGTCACCTGGAGAATGCTCTGATTTCATATCTATCCCGCTACTCCTTAATGATTATGCAACAAAACTATACACAACTAGTATATGGGGAGGTCACGTTCATCACGGAGACCACCAAATAAAAGGTACAGAAATCATAGGCAGGCCCAGGCATTGCCCATTTCATAGATGGCGATTGATTCTTGAACTTCATTCGCATCACTAGCGTTGGTACATCGACCTGGAAATGGAAAATCATCATTTCCCGGAAAGCCAGCTAAAAATGGTGTGGTTTCAATCTATGAGTACTGGAACATGTTTATTGATCGTCGGCCGTTGCTCCTCACACACTGCACTAGTGTTGGCTTTGGTTCAGTACTGCCTGCCGGTGGTCAACCACAAGCCATTCAACCACTTATTGTTACTGATTGCTGGATTGTTGTTGGTTGACTCTCGGTCCACCGATGACAGCTCTACCAACCACGATGTTCCGTGTAAGTCATAATTCAGCTATATTCAGCAAACATTACCGACTATTGGCTCTTGTTGGCCAGTATCAGTATCAGCTCTTGCCCTCTCTCTCTCTCTCTCTCTGACAATTCTGCTCATTGCTAAAGTAATCATTGCTAACCACCATGGCAAGGATTTACTCCATGGCCACCCTGTTCAACCATAATTGATCGTCTGACCACTAATTGACCACTTATCAACGACTGTATGATTGGCTTATTCACCATGAAGTCTTGACGCTAATTCACTAATTAACCACGACTACTCCTTAAGTTTAAAAAGGATAGATTCGATCAAAAGCAGCAACCGGCCCTTAATTCATCATCAGTCAACCATTAACTCACCAATAATCAATAATCAAGCCAATAACTCACCATTAACTCACTATTAACTCACTATGAACTCACTTTAATTCACCAATAATGTTGGTTTCTGATTAGTGTAACCCCCCCTAAAGTAATGAAAATAGATGAAACCAACAGGTAGATACTAATCAGAAACCAACATTAATCAGCCATCATTGACCTTTGGTGAATTAAGCACCACTAATCACCATGCGAAGTAGCCGCTGGTCACCTCTTCGGCGTCCACCGCCTCATGGCCCACGCCTTCCCGGTCCTTAAACGGCAGCCGGGAAAGCCGTTTAAGGGCGCGGGGAAAGCGGTGGATGGGTGGATGTTTCCATGTTTTTTTCATGGTTTTCCATGGGTTTTCTCAAGGTGAATTCATAGGAAAATTGGATGGTTCATCTAAATTTGTGAATAGATGGTTCATGAGATGTTCATGGTAGTGGTCAATTACAGGGGTCATAGGTGGCTAACGATGTTTGATGGTTATTTGATGATTCATTGATGGTGAATGTGTTGTTGATTTTCATGGCTAATCAAGGGTTAGGCAGTGGATGGTGAACTGATGCCTCACCGACCGGCAGTTCTGAGCGTGCGTAATAATAATGATTGTCTATATACTATAGTTGTTAAGATCGATTGCGGCTATACTCAATCATTCATGCCCCCCACGTGCCAAGAATTACAGAGCTGTTGATCCTTCTTGGTTCCCATTGCATCTAGCTCGGTGGCTTCACAGAAACCACCAGGAAAATCAAAACTCCTCCAGGAGCATCTTTCTTTCACTTCGTGAATTGACCCATGATAATGCTTTAGAATCTTAGAATATCTTTGGGGGCTGCACCAACCTTCCCTTGGAATATCTTTGGGGGCTGCACCAACCTTCCCTGAGGGATTCCCAAGAAACAATTCTCTCCCGGGGTCAGTCAGCGGCATTCAGAAGAGAACAATGGAACTTCACCATGAGGCGGTCGCTTATTAACCTCAACCAATCCCATGGTGTCCCAAACTTGGTCTTCAATTTTTGGCGGTTAACCATTGACCAACCCATTATCGAACCATTGGACCCTCATTATTGATACTGAACTTCAGCGGTATGTAGCCATTTTCAGCTGTTGTAGGTCATGCCCAGTGCCCAGTGGAGTAACGCAGGAACCCTGTGTGGCGGCTCAACGGTGCGAGGAGCGAGGAGTTCTTTTTGCTTTCGCATGGCAGCCCTGAGGCGTTCGTGGAATGGGAAATCGGGAGATGGATGATCCATCGCATTGGTGGATTAGATTGTTTTTACCATCCAAGTAGAGCAATTCTATGATGGCTTGGATGAATTGGATGGATTGGTGGATGGGGAAATTGTTTCAAACCATTCAAGATTATGTTTTGGGGCCTATGAAGGGAAATGTTAAAAGAATCCGCTACCTGGAGACCGTTTGAAACCCGGCGGTGACCTCTAGCTGTCAGGGTTTCCGTTACCACATGTGGCATCAAAACGCATCAAGTCTTTTTGAGAGCCAGGGGTTGGCTTGAAGTTTGAGGTGGTGATTGAAGTGACTTTGGTAACGTGTTTCTCTTGGGCACTTCCCTATTCAAATACTGCTTCGATCGAAAAGGTATATGAAATTCTTGTCACCTGTGTCGGAATCCCGAAGAACAAGGTAGTTGCCATATGCGCTGTTTATTCACAAGAAGTTGACATTTCCGATCATAATACATCGGCAAATGGCCGCCAAGCATGAATATGCATGGGATAGCGCAGCTTACATGTGTGCGGTGCAAATCTTTGAGACACGTATAATTACAAGTAGTACCCGGGCAAGCCGGGGGCGGAAGTTTCCCAAGGTCAACCACTATAAGATCAAAGAAAACGGCGGCCTATAATTCAGAGGCAAAAGTGCCTATAGTTTGTTGAAATGGTGCTTTCAAAAAATTGTGTTTCCTGTTGCGCGACAAAACCACCACACAAAACCACCAGCACAAAACCAGCAAAACAAGACCACCACACAAAGCCACCAACACAAAACCACCAACGCAAAACCACCGGCACAAACCCACCAACAAGAAACCACCAGCGCAAAACCACCAACACAAAACCACCAACACAAAGCCACCCACACAAAGCCACCAACACAAAGCCACCAACACAAAACCACCAACACAAAACCACCAACACAAAACCA
>VSDK01015293.1:164431-176307 GCA_009767595.1 Symbiodinium kawagutii
AGACATTTCTTGCTCTAGACATCTCTTGCTCTAGACATCTGTTGCTCTAGACATCTCTTGCTCTAGACATCTCTTGCTCTTGACATCTCTTGCTCTAGACATCTCTTGCTCTAGCCATCTCTTGCTCTAGACATCTCTTGCTCTTGACATCTGTTGCTCTAGACATCTCTTGCTCTTGACATCTCTTGCTCTTGACATCTCTTGCTCTAGACATCTGTTGCTCTAGACATCTCTTGCTCTTGACATCTCTTGCTCTAGACATCTCTTGCTCCAGACATCTCTTGCTCTAGACATCTCTTGCTTCAGACATCTCTTGCTTCAGACATCTCTTGCTCTACACATCTCTTGCTTCAGACATCTGTTGCTTCAGACATCTCTTGCTCTAGACATCGCTTGCATTAGCCATCAGTTGCATTAGCCATCAATTGCATTACATATCTATAATGCATTAGTTGTGAACTTTCGTAACACGGAACTTTCGTATCGAAACTTCCTTTGATAATCTTATAAGATATGGCAGGGGCCCCCTTTGAGGGTCTGGATAACAAGGCCCCGTCATTCATTTTACCTCTATCGCAAACTCTTGGAAATTATTCTGCAAAATGTGCATACGCCCACCGTGCTATCTGTGAAAATGTCTTGGGCACACTTGCATTACTGAATCTTTGTCTGCACGGTCTGCACGCTTGACCCTTGGGCCACTGCAATCCGGATGAAGTTGGACACCGCAAACGTATACAAACGTAATGAACGAGGGGGTTGCAGGTCGATGCAAAGCTCTTCTTGCCGCACTTCACGAACTTCAAAGCACAAAAAATGGTCCGCTTCTTTCCATTGAGTCTTTTTAGCATGACCAAAGCTTCATCATGTTGTCTTTAATATTTGAATCTTCCAACCATGGTTTGCCTACGCGTTCAAACACTTCATGCCCTTGCGGATCGCCACCGATCATAGCCAGGTCATTACCCTTCACAGCCCCTAGTAGGAAGCAAAAACAATTGAAAGTTAGTGATTTTTTTTACCGGGGCATTGAAGTTGGTGATGGCAAAAAATATACTTAGAACTTAGAACAAATTAAGAAAGACACATGTGGTTGACTCTGCTGAGTTGGTTTGGTTCCATGATGCCTTGCCCAACTGTTGCAGCGCGCCTCTTAACCATTTCCTCCTGTTTCTTCTTGGCCTCCCAGCAGTGCTCAAAGCCCCGTCACAAACCACCAGTTCCCAGTTTGTTTTATCACCATGGGGTAGCCAGGTAACTACTATGACTATAATCGTTAGATGATGCTAGATGGCTTAATGCCCAACTTGGAAGGGCTTGGGAAACAAGTGGAATTACATCACGAGCATCAACTCAACATCGTCAACTGACAACCCTTTGGTCCTCCATGTAACCAAGCATTTATGCCACTACCAAACCGTCAACTAATCATCACTTGGCCAATAAACCTGCTTATAAACCATCAATAAACCAGCAATAAATCATCGTGATCATCATCCATAAATACCTCTAGGCAATCAGAACCAGCACCACAAATCCGAAAAAATCCATCACCTTCCATTTTCCTGAGTCGCCTTCGCAGCGGCTTCAGCCGCAAGTACGGCCTCAATCCGGCAAGCAGAAGCCCAAGGTGGTTCGGTCGCTAGGTAACTGGTGGTTGATGTGTTCGTTGGTGACTAATCGGCGGGTGATGGGTGGTTATATCGGTGGTTATTTGGTGGGTGATTTAGATTGGTGAGTGATTGGGGGGTTATTGGTGATTAATCAGGGGGTAATTGGTGGGTAAGGGTGGGTGATTGGTGGAATAATGGTTGATATAGTGTTCAATGGTGATGGTTGCTATAGTGGTGAATGATTCGGTGCTGGCTAGCTACAGCTTGCCCTTAGAATCATCTGCCCAATGAACATGTCAAATATGTATGCATACATTTATAAATATGTCTATGTATCAATATATACACATAAAATTAGTTCATTCATGATGATGCTTCAAGGCAGCTGGGCCAGTGGTGGGGGCACATCGCCAAAGAGACAGAAGTTTCTGGCGAAAAACCAGCCCAGAGCCATGGTTGCTAAATATTGCGGGTTACGGAGTAAACCCATGTGACCATAGTAAACCCTAGTAACCATAGTTAACCATAGTAAAGCATTGTAACCAAAGTTAACATCAGTTAGGTTCCGTGGTGTTTCAACCCATCAGCAAGCAAATGCAAATAGTATTTCGCCATGGCCACCAAGCTCGCAGACCACTGACCACTGATCCAAATTGACCACGGTGACTAGTGGACTACTGGATTACCCTGCTCATCCATGTGTCGATTAGTGACACGGGTGACTTAAGTATGCTGGTGAACCATGGTCAGCAATCACTAATGGTCGATTGCCCCTAGTGATGAATACTGTAGTAATCGTCAGCGAACAAATTTTGTTGGCTTAGAATCATCCATGTGTTGGGCGGTAAGCTTCTTCCTCGCACCAAGTGCCAGGCATCTGTCTTGGTGCGGGTGACCAGGCCCTTGTACTTTCCACCTGAAGAGATGCAGGAGACGACCCAGCAGCGAAAGGCAGGCTAGGACAGCTGGGGTGCACCGTTGATCACACCATTACGGACACTTCCCGAAAAGGCGCGCGTCAAACCCCGCAGTTTGGCATCACAATCACGCCAGTGCATCCTGTCCCATCGCGGCAACATCTACTGTGTGGCTAGCACTCATCTGTCCAAATACTTATTTCTCTCTCTATATATTTATTGAATTATACATTAATTTATCTATTCACATGTCTACACATAGACAACAGAAATGAACATAAATGAACAAACAATGCAAATGGAATAAACAAACAAACATACAAATATACATACATATATATATATATATATATACACATATAGACATCTCTCGGCATGCGCGTGCTTAAACGCAAACATACTAATAACATCAATATGTATAGTATCGTATCATGTTGTATCTGTGTGTGTGTTGTGCAAGGCGCTTGAACTTTCCAATGGCACATGTGTAACCACCACAGTGTGCGTGCACCTCCCGTGACCCTGCTGCCTGGGCGTCTGGGAGGCATGGCTGCCTCTCTGCAGCTGGAAAGTGTGGCGTTTCTCAAGGCTGGTTGACGCAGGTCAGGTCAATCACATCTTAGCCTATCATGGTTAGTATGGTCAACCATATTGGCCTGTTGCCATGTTAGCCTATCAACTTTGAAAGTGTCAATCATATATTGGCCTATCAGGTTCTACCGTAGTTCATAGTGGTTAATCATGAGGGAACGGCTGAGTGTAATCCATGATTGGCATGATTGGATATTGATGTTCGCTGGCATGGTTCTATAGTCACGGTTCACAGTGGTCGGTCGTTGGTTCATGTCGGATAT
This sequence comes from Symbiodinium kawagutii, assembly GCA_009767595.1. Lineage (NCBI taxonomy): Eukaryota > Dinophyceae > Suessiales > Symbiodiniaceae > Symbiodinium > Symbiodinium kawagutii. The sequence continues at coordinate 167,816 of VSDK01015293.1, forward strand.
TGACGCTTGTTGACGGCTTATGATTGCTAACAGCCGCCAACGATGATTGACTAATGATGATACAGCCGCTTGCGATGATTGACTAATGATGATACAGCCGCTTACGATGATTGACTAATGATGATTGACAGGCATAATATAATTGGTTCATGATCCCCTCCACAACATCCACTGCTGGAAATCAGCAGGGAATCCATAGACTTTAGGAAGGTCCGGAGTTTGGAGGTTTAGGAGGGACGGGTGACAAAGCGTCGAGGCTTTTTGGGACGGGTTTTACACTTGTCATTGGACTCAAAGTTTTACCCGTCATTGCACATCCACCCATCCATTGATCGCTCCATCCATATCCCTTCAATCTATGCCATTGTATGCAACAAGAATCAGATGGGCACATAAGTTCGTAGAACCACGTCATCCCCCACACCCACACCCACACATACACAAATCAGAAAAACACCTGCCATTCCATTGCCATGGCAAGATTGGGAGGTTTTGAGTTTGAACTCATCTTACCCCATCTAGGGGGAAAAAAAAATTGCCAACCCCGACCGCCCGCCTGTCTGCGCGGCTATGCCGCGCCACAGCGCCGGCGCTGGCCAGCCCCTTTGGGGGGGTTCGCGCCGGACTTCCGCTAAAAGCTCCAGGAACCGAGGCCGAACCCAGATGGCAAAGATGGATGACACTCATGACACCTGGTCATGGATGATGGCAGTTCTCAAGCGGCTTTCTCCGTATCCAGGTTTCTGGTGCGGCTGCAAGTTTCGTGATGGCTCAGCACCCAGCAACATGAATCCGCGAGCTCCAGCTGCAGTATTGCTGATGCAATGTGACCTCTGATCCAATCACTTTTGCCACGCAGGCACAGCTAGCGGCCGTTCGCCACTGTGTCAGAGTACAGCGATCCTGCTTCTGCAATGGCATTTATGGGAGCAAAACCTTGGACTCCACTGTTTCATCCCAGGCATTGCTATCAGCTGCTTAGTCTCCTATCTACCATGGTCACTAATGACCCCAGGTATGCGATTTTTCGAAGCTCAATCCCTTGTAGTTGCCATCGCGCAAGTCCTGAATCTGGCAAAGCTTATGGCGGAAGCGTTTTCAGCTGCCGAAACCAGATGGGAACTTCGGCAGCGCTATGCAGGAACTGGCAGACTTGTCATCTGAAAGAAGTGCCATCACGGAACCCCTTCACATGGATGGCAAATTGGGAAACATTAGCCACAAACATTAGAAACCCAACGAATTTCTTCCCCTGTACAGCCTTATATGGGCTCATGGTTGGGGCACAGTCCATTTGGGTCAAAACATGTCAAATCTGCTTCGCTCTGCCCGCACTACCACACTTGTGAAACGTCGCAAGAAATCTTGCAGTCCGGGGGCCCTTGGACCCCCACCCGGCCAGCTGCTACAGTTTGGTGCGGAACATGTCGTTGCGCCAGTGGAACGTACTGCTATCACAAATGGGGCTCAACCTGCAAGTGGAGCATGCTCCTCTCACAAGGCCTCGGTCAACGACAGCAGGGATTGCAAAACCCTCCCGCGAGGCCTGTTACTGGGGGAAAGGCCTTTGGAACAGGCAGGTTCAACCAGGAAATCCGCGGACAAAGGGTGACCTATGCATCCAAAGTCCCAACCAGCGCGAGCTACTGGCAAAAACAAGCTATCTACAGTACCGCTGTCTCGAATGCTGGTCCCATGATGTCCCATGTCATCTTTTTGGATTCCTCTCCACATGCCAGCTTGGCCCAACGGAATCCAAATTGATGTTTGATTGGGTGGATGTGCAATCATTCCTCAATGAGGGCCGGCCATTCTTGTAAAATGTGCTTGCCATCGCTTTGACTTTGTCAATGAGAAATTCAACTCAAATCATCTTTGGTATGTCAATCATCAGCTGAGGATTTCTCCACACACCTACAGGCATATACACGGAAATACGTAGTCTCATCCCACGTGGCTGTCAAACATCCAATTGACCACCAGATCTTTCGCATAGACCTCCCTATGAGTCCTACAGCATTCCATGCCACAGCTTGATGTGGCTCAAACCACGAGACAGCCCACACATCCCGGTTGGCCGCCCAAGTGCCGCAGTCATGGCGGTGCTGGCGCGGGGTCGGCTTGCGACTCGGGTGCGACTGACACCTGTAGGCCGCAAGGGGTCCCCTGCAGGGAACACCATGGGGCAATGAGACTTCCCATCCCAAAGTGCCGAGGGAGCTTGATAATGTTTGATGGTGGTTTGGTGAGGGTTGGCGGGGATTTGATGATGGTTCATGAACCTTGATGATCCTTGATGATCCTTGATGCTGCTGATGATGATGATGATGATGATGATGATGATGATGATGATGATGATGATGATCTGGCATGATATCATTGATGCACAGTGCTCTGGAGCTTCAATCAGCTACATTCTACCATACGCCGTTTCCTCCTAGATCTGCTGAACTTCCTACGCCATAAACTTCATCCGGATCCAACAGCTGTCAACGTGCCTACCTACCCTACCTACGCTACCTACAAATATCATTGCCACCATCATTGATCATTGTTGGCTGCATTCGTATGATTGTTGCTTTATATTGGCTATGACGCGGCTATGAACCACCCTTAATCCCGGCAACCCTTGGTGCTGTTCTGAGTTTCCAGCACGAAGCTCAGGTAGCCTGACACAAGTCTCGTGGATCAGCCGTAACTCAATCATGGGCCAGCCATGGGTAAACGATCGAGGCAAACTCAGCCTCAATGATGTAGCAATCATGGGCCATGAGAGGCTCCATATATGGAGCCAGAAAATGCTGCATTAGCAGCCTACTGTGTATGCACAGTGACTTCTGCAGACAAGAAACAATCCCTCGACGACCAGTCCTGGACAACCTGGACAACCTGGCTAAGGAAAAAAGGCATTCCGGGGTGATGCACCAGCCATCAGAGATCCAGCTGACGGTGGTTTACTAAGAGCCAATCTCTCACCGAGACAGCCAGCCATGGCGGCACATTCATTTACACAATCCAACCGCATTGTTGTGTCGCCAGCCGCGAAAAATGCGATCAGTCTTCGACTGATGTTGCCCCCAATGGGCCTCTCTTATAGATTAAAAATCTACAAAAACCGTGCAGCAAAAAAAACAGAAAGCGAACCAAAGAACCTCAGGTGTGGAGATGTCTCTGGACCCGAAGTTCTTGCAGCGTCTCCAACCCGAAGTTGTTAAGCCTTGTGCGGCATCAAGACCTGCGGCCGTTCATCTGGGGCCCCGCGCTCCGGTGGCAGCGGTGCAGCCTCAGGCTCCCGTGCAGCCTGCGCCATGGCCTGGGCGCTGGGTGGTTCATGCTGACGTCGGTGGTTAGGAAATGGTTGAAGCTCAATGGTTGGTAGTTCAAAAAAGCAACTGTTCACCATCAGTATGGACGGTATCACCTAATTTTGATGGTATCAACTAACCGTTGATGTTAAACCATTTCCTGTAACTAACTCATTCAACTGGTTTCAACAAACCAAACTGTGGATTGATGTTCAAACAACTCCTGGCACATTGCCCAGGGCCCGGATGCCCCAGCCTCCGCGGAATGGCGCAAGCGGTCTTCCCTGAGCCGTGGCCCCGGTGACCCGGTGACTCTTTGCTGGTGCTGGGCTTGGCAACCCACCGCGTGCTGCGTCCAAGAAAACACACAGCTGCCGGGGTTCCTTCAGAATCTTCCTACGCATCATTGAGTAACATGGAAATGTGGCGTCATTAGAATCTAAATCAAATATCAAACGGATTCTTTATGAATCATTGATATTCATTAAATTCATTTCATTGATCTTGAGATTCTTGGGCAACTGCGCGCAATCATCGTGGCAACTGCGCGGATTCGCGCAGCAGGCTCCGGGCTCCAGGCTCAGGCTCCGCGGGCTCAGAGGGTTCCTGGCCGGGTGATACGGCTGCCGTGGGAGACCAACAAGCCACTTATTTGGGGGTCAAAACATAAACTATTTATGGTGTATAGCTTTGCCAGGGCTTCTCATTGGTTGGGCCCTAACACACAGACCAACCGCTTGGCGGAGGCAGGTGTCGTTAATGGTGTATAGCTATAACCAACTATTTATGGTACAAGTGAGGGGAGTATTCATTGGATCTGTCATCAACAGCTGTTGTGTAGAATTATAACTGGTGTGGTAACCGTGTAACCATTCATGGCTTATGTCCACAGCTTATCCCTTGAAATTGCTATTGTCGCAAACGATGTTCACCAGAGTTGCGTGAAAACCAGTGCCGGTCAAAGCATCGCCCGAACACTTCTGGATTTGGCCGGGTCATCCACCGTTGATAATGCATCTGGCCACATCACAGGGGACCTTCTCCCACAGAATCAAAGGAAATCAAGTCACAACTTGGGGCCAGTGTCCCATGTCCATTCAAAATCCTCTCAGCGTCCCTAACACCCAAAAAATGAACATACTTCTTTCGAGGTGTTCACTTGGACTGTGGATTTGTCAGGATCAGAAGCCGTTCCTGCAGCAAGATACACTTGATGCGTCGGCTCATCTGATCCATCATGATCGCCCCCTGTTCGTGGATAGTTCGTCACCAGCATCGCATCCTATTCCAGTGATGGGCCACCTGCCAATGCCCAACAGATTCTACCAGGAATCCCGCGTCCCAGCCAGTGGCCCTTGAGAATCCTTTCCTGCCAACCTTGAAGCCTTGGCGACAAGTCTAAATTGGCATTGCGTGCATAATAAGAAAAGCAATAATGACAACAATGGCATTCAAAATATTCATAACAATGATAACAATGAGGGTACAAAATATTCATGACAATAATAAACACTATATTCACTATATGCATACCAGTCATAGATAATCACAATGATTCTCCATGGTACGAGGGATAGTTTGCTCACCATCGCATGCTTTCACCGAGCCGTAGCTCAGCCGCCTGGGAACTTGCTGTGGGCCTGCAACGGCGCGAGCAAAGACCCAGCTGTTGATATTGATGATTTTGTTCCGGACACATCTTTATATGCGAAGTGTGCATAAAATCGACAGTTGTACATACCACATATTATATCATATTATCAGAATTCTCTATGTATGTGTGTACATGACCGAACAGTTGGGGCACGCAAAGTTGTGCACCTGGTAACGGTCGTCATTAGGAAAATCTGGGTTGCTGGGTCAACCATTCTTGGGGCAGTGTAGTGCCAAACCCGTTGGTAACAGCTGGTTCTTGACATCGGCAGAATTGAATCATGCCTCTGCACACTGTCCCCCTGCAACTACTCCTGTTTCAAGGCCATCTTCTCAAGTGGAAACTCCAAGCTGTCGCGGATGTTCCTGCCCTGCTGAGACCCTTCGTCTCGCCTCAGTGGAACTTCTCTCTTCTTGGGAGGCGATCTCGAGGTCCCAGTGCCCTGCCCGCTGGGTGACAGAACCGGATTGAACACGTTGCTACCAGGCTTCTCATGCGTTCAATTTTGTGAGGCTGGCTGCTGGCTGCAATGGCACTTCTGATTCTCGGAATTTTGGATTTTACGGTTCGCAAGGAAGAGGACCAACATTCAAAAAGGCTTCCACACTAGGCTGCTCCCTCACTCCTTAGCGCCATGACGTAGCCGTGGTAGATTTAAGGAAACTTCAATGGTTCCATTTCTTTGCCAAGATGTCAGCAATTACCTGGGTGTTTCCTAACTTGTGGCTTCTCTATGAAGGTGACATCATCTGGACTTTTGTGGATGGATTTCGGGGGTGCCCCAGCTATCCCCGTCGTGTACTTCCTTGATCGCTCCGTGATGGCTTGGTGCTGGGCAACTCAATCTGCAGTGAAGGGTGGTACAAGTTCACCTCTAAGCGATGGACCACTGGATATCGACAAATCACTCATCTGGTCAACCATCCCAGTTGGATTTTTTTTGCCGGGGCGTCCAGGGGTTTGCCCTAATGCTGGAAAATAAGCAGAGACTGGGATGGAAAACCAAAAGTTATTTGTAACATTTTGAAACTGGTCTTCCACGCGCTCGGAGTTCTGCCCGTCACCAACGGTTGCACAGTCGCGCCTGCTCCGACAATTTGGCAGCGTCGAGCCTGTGCTCAGGGCAGTTCAGGGTGGTGGAGCGATCCATGTAAATCCCACGTGCGCGGGAACCGCTTCGTCAAGAATGCCATTGCTCAATGAAACTGGTCAACAACAGTTCTCCACCGGTGAATTTCAACTCACCCAGTGACACCAGTCATTCACCGGCCACCCGTTAGGAGCGGTGAGCGAACCCCCCTGGGGGCCGCTGCTGGCCTCCCAACCCACCACCTCGCGCCTGGGCACGTGCCCAAGGAGTCCGCCCCGCGAGTCCGGACGCCGCGCCAGGCCCTTGGGACTCGTGGCCAGCAGCTGCACCGGCAACTGACCACTGGGCGACGTGGGGTCGCCGCCCTGCACCTGAAGCCATGGGACAGCCAGGGCAGCCTGGTGCTGGGCATCATGTCACCATGGAGTGGTTAGTTCTATGGTGGCGAATCATCAAGTGCTCATCATGGTGCTTCATGATGGTTCAGGATTAACTAAGCCATAAGTATGGTATAGCATGGTATGGCCATCTTGGTGATCAGTCGTTGCTGTGGTGTGGTTCATGGTTTTTTGTGGTTGAAAATGGTGATCAGTGATGGCTGGCTAGCCATGTTGGAAAATGGTGGCTTTTCGTGGTGGCTGATGGGGTGATAAACGGTGGTTGATGATGGTTGAGGATGGTAAATGGATGGCCAGCTTTGGTCGTTCATACAGTAGGTGATAATGATGGTTAATGACGGTTAATAATGACCAATGATGGTTAATGATGGTTATATATAATCATGATTAATGATGGTTAATGATGGTTCAGAATGGTTAATGACAATGGTTCATGGTAGTGTTTGGTGATCGTGTCATCATCAGACTGTGATGAGATCGGCGCCTGGGACAAGGAGCCCAGGAAAGCCTCGATGTCCATGTCCTGCGGGGCGCGCTGCTTCGGAAGCTGCTTCGGAAGCCGTGGGAAGGATGGTTTGTGATGGTTGATGATGATTAATGATGATTAATGATGGAAGGATCATCCCATCAAGGATCATCCCATGAAGATATGAAGGTTCATCCCATGCTGGTTTTCGAGGCGGAAAACCTTGGTAAAGCAGCTGAATTCTGGTAGATAAGCACCTGGATAGATGAAGTATCAGCATACCAAAGCCCTTAGCAGAATGAAACCAGGCGATTTTCCCTTGCCAGGGGATCATCGATGGGGAACCGGTGTTGGCCACCAGTACTAAACGTGAGTTTTAGGCCAGGGGCAATGAATCAATGAAGCATCGCCAACCCTTACTGTAGTGGATGATACCCCCAAGTGGCTGGTGTCGGCTAGACTTGTGACCCATGTTGCATGGTTGTGGGCTCCCATCAGAGGATCGGACATCCATGATGTAGCATCTAGATGGAGAACAGGATCCCACTTTATCGACTTTGTCTCAGCAAAGCATCCCCTGATGGTTCTCAAAAAGCACTAGGTTAAGTGCAGATTTGAAAGTACATATACAAGTACATATACATATAGATGTGTATATATATATATGTGTGTGTGTGTAAATATATATGGAGCTCAATATCCCACCAACATATCCATGACCCATCTGCAATTGCATGGTGAAAAGGATCTCATGCCCCTGAATTCTTTGAGAATCTCCCGACTTCGCTGCACGTCCTGGGTGGCTCCGCTTGGGCCGCTCATGGCTTCCTTAGGTGCACAACGCCGATCCAACGCCCTGGCCCAACCCTCATCTGATTGGTCAGCTGGTTCCCAAGCTTGAGAAACGCCCGCTTAGTAGAACGAGTCTGCCAGAAAAATGCCACCGTCAGAACCCCGAAGTGGTCCCCCGACGTTTGATGCAAATGCTCGCCGTCGAACTTTGGGAGACTACAACATGATCCGGAAATATCCGGAATTAAGCATGACAACGCATGTGTGGGTCATTCTTCGCCGTAAGTTTCTAGTGATTCTAATTAGTGTGGGTCATCAATCTTAGCCATCAATTACATAGTTGATCGAAGGAAGTTTAGAAGTCTAACTTCCGACAATATGGACAACTCAGCTAGGGTAGATCGCCTATGCAGATGTGAGAAAGAAGAGATGTGAGAAAGATGAGAGTGCGAGCGCGCCAAAATGTTAGGAAAGTCGCGAAATGCTGTGTTTTGCAAGGTTTTGTGCATCATGAGGGTCCAGAAGGGTACCTCGCTAAAGCGGCGGGTGCGGACCACTGTGGCGGAAGGTGTGTGCAAAAATCGTTAAAAAACCTAGGCGCGAAGCACATTTGGAAGTCGAAATCGTAAAAACATGTCAGCTTCGGAGCACTTTCGGAAGTTGCAACTTGCAAAATCGTGAAAAAACCAAGGCGCGAAGCACATTTGGAAGTCGAAATCGTAAAAACATGTCAGCTTCGGAGCACTTTCGGAAGTTGCAACTTGCAAAATCGTAAAAAAACCTAGGC
>VSDK01015293.1:177676-194655 GCA_009767595.1 Symbiodinium kawagutii
GATAGATAGATAGATAGATAGATAGATAGAATAGCTAGAATAGATAGATGGAATAGACAGACAATTGGATAGCCAGATTCAGATGGCTAGATGGGTCGATAGATAGACAGATAGGTAGACGAAACGAGAGTCAGATAGAAAAGTAGATAGATAGTCAGGTAGATAGACAGAAAGATAGACAGATGGACACATAGATGATCAGACAAATAATTCGGTAGATAGATAGACAGATAGATAGATAGGCAGATAGATAAATAGATAGATGGACAGGTAGATAGATAGATACATAGACAGAAAGATGACGAGATAGATAGTGAGGTAGATAGAAAGACAAGTACATAGGCAGATAGATAAACGAATAGATCATCAGATAGATAGATAGATAGATAGATAGACAGTCAGACAGACAGAAAGAAAACTGATCCACTGATAGAAAGATAGCTAGACAGATAGGCTGCCAGTCAAGTGGCCAGATCGATGCTCACATTGGTAGGAAGTCAGGCCCTAGTGATGTTCAGTTCTCGGATCCCTCGGACAATCAATCGTCGCAACCACAACTGCACACTCCTATAGTGCTCCTATCTTGGAAACTGCCGCCACCGCCTTGTGCGGTACTACTGGTAATTGATGATTAATGTTAGCCCATTGCTTACCACCACGAACTACTAATTGACAATTTGCATCAATTTGCATCCTCTATTCAACCGTCAGCACTTTTCCGTACCATTACATAACAATTGGTTGGCCATCATTGACCATCACTTAGCTGTGAATCGACCATCAAATCAACCATCGAAAAAGTATCAAACAACCATGATTTCACCATCAGCTAGCCATCAGTCGGCCATCAAACAAGAATCAAACAAGCCACAAATAATCTTTACTTAAGTCGAATTCAGCATAAATCAACCATCAACTAGTCAGATCTCGTTAGAAATTCACCCTCCTTCCAGCTCCTTAGCTCCCCCTTTAAAGGGCACCAGGCGTACGCCTCTTGGCCTTGCTCCCAACCATTGCTGCAATGCCCAGGGTCCAATTTGTCCAAGGAAGTCCAGGGATCCTCCGTGGCCCTCAACGACTTGGCATTGGTGGCGGGCCCCTCCTGGCGAGCTGGCAAGCTAGCCGCGCAGGAGCGATCATGGGACCAACAACCGGGGCAAACTGGTTAAGAGGATTTAATGATCCTCATGATCCTCATGATCCTCATGTTTCAAGGTGGAAAAAAGAGGCTTTAATGATCCCCAACAACCAAGCTACCAACCAACCCTCATGTTCCAAGGTGGTTAATGATCCTCAATGGTTAGTGATTGCTACTGGTTAAAGAGGGTTGATGGTCATATCCCATGCGAATGGTGTTGCCCCTCGTGCTAGTGGTGAAGCTGAGGGTTGATGATTGATCATGAAAGTGAAAGCCAGCTCCGGCTTATCCTCGGCAGTAAGAAAAAAACCGAAGTATGTAATTTTGTTGGTGCGCAGGCGACTGGTGCCCCACACGCGCCATTGCGTGTTCATCAACCATTGTCAAGCATGTCTGTTCATTAACTAATCAAGGCCGTCAATCAACCGATCAACCCAGTCAGTTTGTTGCCCAGCACTAGTAGTTACTAACCAAGCGATTGTCAACAAACTGGTCGAGTAACAGTAACAGTAAGAAACTAGTAGTTAAATGATGTTAAATGCCCAGTCAGTTGATTTAACCAGTCGTTAAATGTAGTGAACACGTCACTGCTAATGCCCAGTCAGTTTGTTGCCCGTACCCGCTACCTCCAAAGAACCTGGCCATGGCAGACCAGCGCTCCTCTCGATTCCGAGCCACCTTCCCAGCACCTCGCTTGGCAACTAAGGTCATGGTTACTGGTTGGTTAACAACTGCCACTGGTTGGGCAAGAACTGCTTGGTTGCTGATACGCTTAATGGCCTCAATCACTTACATGGCTAAGGAGGATCAAAAGTGCATAAGCGTGGTTGATGATATCATTCATAAGGGACTGGTGGCTAATGATTCACCAATGATGGTTTATCACTGATATTAACACTTGGTCCTGGTTGTGGCCAGTCAAGTAACCAACCATACCAGCAGTGATATGACAGCGAGTTCAAACCCACCACGCCTCTTCAGCATCCCGAAAAAAATATGATCTTTGAATGTTCGCAACGGCATACTCTAAGCGATGTTTTGGGTCTCAAGCGGCCCATTTTTATGCATAAGCGTTGCAATCAGCAAATGATCCCACCAGCCCTAGCTGGCCCTAATCGAAAATTCCACCATGTCTAGCTGATTTCCCAAGGGTTTCACGACAAAATATGGTGAAGCCATGTGAAGCCGCCCATTTCCACGTCGCTTTCTCCGACGCCGTTGGGCCGTTGGGATCGCTGCATCCAGGGTGCTTTGGGGAAAGGCATCGGAGTCCTGCAACTGTTCAGCCACAGACAGGATGAACCTGTCAGCTGAGATGCCGGCTGCAAATGACTCAGAAGCGCTGCCCAACCACTGACTGATCCACAAATAAACAAACTAAAGATGATTAAAGCAAATAAATGATCATAGATGGGCTTGGATTCTTGGATTAGGTTGGGCTCGGTTCGATAAATAGATCAGATGCGTAGATCGTTAGCTACCCACATCAATAGCTACTACCCCCTAACCTTAGCCCCAGGACCGGAACTTCACTGTCGGTTCTCAGCTGCTCGCATGGTGCAATGGGCTGGATTGTCCCAAGTAGACACCTCAGAGCTGCAGAAAGTGGTCGAAATCTCCAAGAAAATGTGATTTACAAACGGTGATTGCATGCCATTTCCGTGGGATTTCCATAGCGATGTCCACAAGGATTTCCATAAACCATCGTGATTTCCATTCCATGGTAGGCGCCCCTCTGATTTCCATGAGATGTCCACTACCTTTTTCCTAAAGTCACTCTCTCTCTCTCTCTCTCTCCTTCCTAAAGTCACTATCCTTCCCCTTTTGTGGCATCATCCCGTTCTGTTTGTGGTCCCCGACGGAACCACCCATGTTTCACGCTGTTTCTGGGTGGTCCCTGAGATTCCAGACGCCAGTGGAAGGATTGTGGTAATACTCCCCTGTCGCACGGCAGGTGGCTCCCCGGTGGGGGACCAGCAATGCCATTGGGGGACCCCAAGTTATGGATGGAAATCATTACTCAAAAATGATTCACAAGGGATGGTAAGTGGGTGCACCTACATTTTGAGAAACCACTTGGGTCAGCAATCATAGTTGATCATTCACCATGTTGATCATTCAGCAATCATAGTTGATCAAGCCGTTGCTGATACCATACGCGCTTCTGTAGCAAATGATCGATCCACTGATCCTACGAGCCTGAGCTTTACACCCACCAAGTGGATTTGGATGCACCCCCATGACTATGGATGTCCCGTTGCTGGCCACCATGCCCTACTATCAACCATATCATGAGCCACAATCAATAGACAATCCCACTTGTATAATTGATCATGAATCATTCAGATATCTAAAGTCCTTTGAGTGGATTTGAGTATCTATCTAGATCTAAATCTTGTCCTCCTTCTCTTCTCTCTAGATCTAAATCTATATCTCTATCTATATCTATATCTCTCTCTCTCTCGCTGGGCTTGGCGGTCCCGCCGTCTCACAGAGACGCCCTATTGGCGCGCAGGCTACTTTACACAGGGTGACAATAACGCAGCATATCTATATCCACATCTCTTTTGCTATCTTTATCTATATCTCTATCTCTTTCTTTATCTATATTTATTTCTCTATCTGTCTCTATATTTTTTTGCACTGCGCCCTCCGGCTGGACATCTGTCTCTATATCTATATCTCTATCTGTATCTATATCTATATCTCTATCTTTATCTATATCTACCTCTCTATCTGCATCTATATCTATATCACTGCTTTTTTTGTCTTCACTGTCTGTATCTATATCTATATCTATCAATTTTCTAAATAGAAACAAAAATACATCTATCTATATAACTAAATAAACACACACACACAGATATATATATATACATAGGGATCCACCCTCAACATCCCTCAACCGTGTAAAACAAAAATCATTTCATCACAATGACCTTTCTTCCAACCCGGAGCCTGCCCTGAGCAACGGCTTCCCCAACTCACCCAGCCCAGCACCCAAAAGCCGAGCCGGCGCCTACCTTTGGGGACTGGTGGTGGGTTAGGGACATGGGTTTCATGTGGTTCCATGTTTTGTGAGGTTGACACCTGACATCACGTGACTATGAACATGTGGGTCAACTGGCTAAGGTCTTGCTTCAGGGAGCAACCATGAAATAGTTGAATTTTCAAATATCATCAAGATGGCCAACAGTTCCCCACATCATGGTCTGAGATCCATCCCGTTCCCCGTGTGTCCCAGCCACCTCAGAACCACCAGGAATCGCTGGCACTGAGCTGGCAATCACTCTTTTTCTAGGAATGCCCACAGGACAGAGGCCACTGGTGGGCATCATTGTGCAACGCTGGAAGTTTGCCAGCTGGTTGATGTTTCGCAAAGCGCATCCTCCTTTGCAGCAAATAATAATAATAATAATAGTAATAATAATAGCTACCACTCATTGATTCATGGATTGTTTCGTGGATCCTAACCACTCATTAGTGTAGTATAACTATAAGCCCGGTTACTAACCACATACTAACTGGGATGATCCAACAAGTACTCAGCAGGTTACCTTTCCCAGTGAGGTATTTGGCCATGCATGGAACGCATGGGCACGTCAGCCCCTCCGCGACACTTGGTTTGGTTCGCGGCAGCCAGTTTCGGCTGAGGCAGTGAAAGTGAGTGCTCCGGAAACCTCAAACCGAGACATTTGTTCCGCTGGGATTCAGACCCTCGCTGATCAAACACCGATATCCAAACTCTTTCGAAACGACTTCGCGGCCTGACTTCAAGCTATTGAGTCTTTGGGGTTCCCGAGCAATCTGCGTGATTTGAGACTTTGCAACGCTGCAAGTGGCTCAACTGGTTGGTGTGCATCCGTGCCAATATGCGCAAATCAATTTGAAAATAAAACGTATCTAGGTGCGGTAGAAAATCATCAGGAGGAAACAGCAGGTATACATTCATGGTGTTGAAAAATGCTTTATCTCTAGGAAAATGTCGGAAAATCAAACAAATATGTGCCCCAGACATCGCTAGACGTCCTCATCCACCATTTTCCCTACCATCTTCCCCCAGGTAGACGTCCTCATCCACCAACCAGTCAAGGCGTATGGAGTTTGGGCATTTCCCAAAAGGGCTCCTCCTCGGTCGGGGGCCTCGGCGTGCAAGGCGGCATCAGCTGCCAGTGACCAAGGGGCCACATGTTGATGTCTAATGGGGGCAGCATAGTTCAGAATCCTTAATCGCATTAAATAACTACAATAATGGTTAATGATGGTTAATGATGATGGTTAATAATGATGGTTAATGATGATGGTTAATGATGATGGTTGATAATGATGGTTAATGATCGTTACTGCCATTGAATAGCGGCCCATGACCCTTCATACGCACTTGAACATAGTTGATAATGGTTAATAGCTTTGAAGAATGGCCAACCATTGCTAGCAATTAATATGGAATAAGTGTTGGCAATGGTTAAGAAAACTGAATCATGGTTAGTCATGATGAAAATGATTGAATAAATGATTTGTCATGACTCATAATATTGAATGATGGTTCGCTACTGCAAACAACTTTGACTAATACTCAAGAGTGCTTATACTCTCTCTCTCTCTCTCTCTTCGGGCGTGGCGGAGTGTGCTTATACTATTGCTCAGTCATGATTACGGTGAATATTGAAATAATGGCTGGTAATACTTAATGTTTGAAATAACGCTTGAGAATGATGTTCAATAACTGTCAATTTTTCGGGTTTGCTGCTTAGTCCTCGGCCTATGTGCAGGCCCAGGTGTACCAATTGTCAGCACAAGCGTACAATTAGCACAAATTCTATACAATGGGCAAAGCAGTCATCATTGCGATGACTGAGTCAATAACTGTCAACAATGCTCAATGTACAATGGCTAAGCATATCAAATAATGCTTAGAAATTGTTCATTCCAGGTTAAGAACATGTCATAATGGTTTGTGATAGTGCATCCCTTCTATTGCCGAGAATGTCTCTATCGCCAGGCCTTCCTTTTAGCTCCTTTGCCATCACTATGCACTGTCGTGCAAGACAGGGTTGATTGGCAAAACAACCTGCAAACAATGCATAAAACTACCGGAAGTCATAGTAATGCTCATGATGGGATAACAATACACAACGACAACAATACTAATACTACTCGAAAAAAACATGATTACAGTGGATATTGTTGCTATGGGGGATCCAAATCAGAACAAAAATAGTTAATATTGTAAAAATTGAAGACGGATGATCCATAGCAATAATGATCAGAACAATGAATCACCAAAATACCATCAAAAGCTGATGCTTCTCCTGCCAAAATGCCTAGCGGACTGCCTGCTAATCATTCCACACACAGCCCAAGCTGCTGGACAGGCCATGAATAAGTATGTCTACACAAACCTTTATGGAGGAACCACCGTGGAGGACTGAGGATAAACAAGGCAAAATGATGTAGAAATCTGTCACAGCTGTGCCGGGAAATCACAAGAAAAGAACTCAAAAAGATGTAATTAACTTATCATTGGGATCCAACTTGGATCCAGTTAAGATCCAGTTGGGATCCAGTTGGCCCAATGCCGGGGTTCCAAACAACCACAGCTATGCTCCCAACCAGTTGGGAGCTAGGGATGGCTGTGCCTTGATCCCCTTGCAGCCCAAGAAGCTTCAAAAAGGGACTGAAGAACGCCTCGCGTGTGGCGGCAGGCTGCCAATGCTGAAGGGGGAGACATGGCCCACAGGACATGCCATGGGACGCCCAGGGAACATCTGCCTTTCCATTGGCATGTTCCAACCCGCCCTGGGTCCCACCAAGGCCCGCACGCAAAGGAAACCTGTCGCCGAGATGCGAAGGGTGGGGGTCGATGTTGCGGGATCGGTGACGTAACGAGTTCGCTGTGCATCCACACATTTAATAGCAATCATTAGGATTCACAACTAATCAGCCCAAAATGGCATATCAACATTTGATATAGTTGAGCTGTGGCTATGCATAAGTGAAAAGAATGATGAGCACGGATGAGGAGCACATACTTGGACACAGATTTTCCACATAGGCTCGTGTTCGAACATGTTTTTCTCTACATTTCTATTTTCATGTGTGCGTGCATGTATTTAAATAGATAGATCTACATATGAACATAACATATCCTTGGGTGTGTGTGTGTGTGTGCATGTCTGTGTGTGTCTTTTCGCATGTTGATTGGCCAATAAAAATAATATGCTCATGGTGCTGGGAATTCTTGCCACATGAATCATCTCACCCTTCCCATGTTCCCAGTACATTGCCGACAAGCAACTGAAGTGGGTACTCAGTGGGTAGCGCATTTCCCTTGAAACCCAACCACCATCCTCGCCCTTGATGCAGTGTGTGAAGTAGTACCTTTGAGACCCAAAAACAGTGGCACGAATCTGTACCAAACAGCATCTTTCCATGCTAATCATGCTAAACCTGTGCCAAACAGCAACCATGCAGAAGCTCAAAGAAGTGGACCGCCTCCCTCTGAAGTTGCTAGATCTGCGGGGGTTCCCGTAAGCTCATCCCAACTGATGTCCTCCCATGTTCATGATGGCCTTTTGCTCGGGATACAGGGCATGTTGAGTCACATGACACGTGACCAGGACGTCGCGAGGCTAAGCTCTCGGCACTTGGACAAAAAACACCGTGAACCTTAGGTGCTGGAGCGCCATGGCGATTCTCTGCCAGCGTTCACCCCTCAAAAAACTAAGGAAACTGTGAATAAACTGATGCTGAGCCCCAAGATCTGATGAAATGGTCAGCGACCCCAAAAAAGTCAATGGATCTTCCAGCTTCCCAGGTTGCATCTGCAGCCCAGGGAGGGGTCAGGGTTGCTCGCCCCAAGTCCTGCAGGTGCCGAGCGGCATCAGCACCACCATCAGCTTGTAGGGGATCAAGAAGATGATCTCGTGGAAGGACCAGTGGGGGTCCAGGTGAGCCTCGAAGTCCTGGCAACGATGGACCTGGTCCCAGGGACTCCCAGGGGCTCCCAGGGGCTCCGCGTTGGAACGCCATGTGTCACGCCGCGGCTCCTGCAGGATCTCTTCATCGCGCATGTCTTCAACGTGGTTGGCCTGGCTGCTGCGAGGCCTGCCACCTGTGGAATCAGCACAATTGTCTACATGTATGCATGAAAGATGGGCGTATCTAAGTGAATGTGTGCCTATGTGCATGTATATGTGTAGCGTGTCTGTATATGTAGGTTGTCTGATGTTGAAACAAATACTCACATATATTTATATGTATATATATATATATATATAAATAGTAAATATGTTCGTACATACGTGGGGCTGTACAAAGGAGCAAACAAACAAATGAGCCGTGGTTTTTTTGGATGTTTAAAAAGCGACACCAACGCGAAATGCCTACGCGGTGCCTACGCGATGTAGTTTTACTAGGGGTTTTGCCTACGCGGATGGCAGGTGTGAAAAGGTTGCCTACGCGGCGCCCACGCGAGACCAATCAAAGCTCCTTTTTGCAATATATACCATCATGTTGCCTACGCGAGATGCCTACGCGAATTTGCCTACGCAGAATGCCTACGCAAGCCTACGCATCTCCTTCTCACTAATGAGAACTGCCTACGCGATCAATTTTTAGTTCCCTTTTTAAATGAATTTGAGGCTGTCAAAAAAAACCGTAGCTCAAATGACTGCATGAATGAATAAATGACTGAAAGAAAGAATGAAAGAAAGAAAAAAGAAAGAAAGAAAGAAAGAAAGAAAGAAGGAAGAAAGAAAGAAAGAAAGAAAGAAAAAAGAAAGAAAAAAGAAAGAAAGAATGAATGAAAGAAAGAAAGAAAGAAAGAAAAAAGAAAGAAAGAATGAATGAAAGAAAGAAAGAAAGAAAGAAAAAAGAAAGAAAAAAGAAAGAAAGAATGAATGAAAGAAAGAAAGAAAGAAAAAAGAAAGAAAAAAGAAAGAAAGAATGAATGAAAGAAAGAAAGAAAAAAAGAAACAATGAATGAACTGATCCATGCATTGATGCATGCGCCACCACAGCTTCTGATGCACACAGGAAAAACCAGATGTGAACTGACTACCCAATGCTGAAAACTGGATATTGAGCAGCTCGAAAAGTTGGTTTCAGAGTTCAACAGCTGAGTTATCCACCTTGCTAGCCACTCCAAATTTAGCTGCGTATAAATGTGTCATAAACCAGCCACTCGCCAACCATTCATCTGCCGTTCACGGCAACCGAACATGAACCAGTCATAATCAGAGCCAACAACAGACAGTGTGACATGTGTGACGAGCTGCTCTGTTCGTGCCTCGTTGAAGCCTTGCAACTCATAGTCTTCCACCATTTCCTGAGCCCCCATCTACACACAGTATGACCAAACAACTTCTGTGTGGACACGCTCTCATTCAATCGATTGCACACTTGGCGTAGCACATGCAATTGTGTGTAGGCGTGTTTCCGTGTGCCGTGTGCACTAGCTATGTATCTCATGATGAGCAAGAAGGGGCCTGTGCAGGCTGACGTGCGCGTACACTGCAACTGCGCACCCGTTCCGTCATCCAAATCCTATGGAAGTGAGACAGTGGAGAAAGCTTTCCCCTCCCAGCCGTGGTTCATGGGGTCTCTGCGAATGGGCAGCACACGACTTCATCCCGGCAGCATCAACCGTTCAACCCAGCTGAAAACTGGATAAAACTGGATCAATCCTGCTACAACTCGATACTTAACTCAGATTGTGACACCCTGCTGCCAGGTCACTAAGAGGGTCTTGGTCGTTTCTGACCTCAGGTCACTGAAGGTGTTGAGGCCTTTGCCCAGAGACTTTGGCTTTGGGTATGGCCCATAAGGAATCATAAGTCATCAGCAGCCATCCAAACAATCAATGTGAAAACCCCAGCAGGTAGAATAGTTTGGTGATGTGAACAGCCAGAGTACCATGGTATTGATTTTGGCACAGCACAGGGGGGGTGCCACCAAGAATGATGATGCTGCCATACGCACAGCCGCCGAAGAAAACGCAAACACCCGAGATGCCTCTGCCACAGAGCTTCTCTGCCAACTCACCATGGCTGGATGGCTGTTTAGTGACGTGACTGCTCCAATTTCTCAGGCCGTCATGCTATAAACCAAGGGTTGGGAATGCATCTGATCAGGCCTCGGCATAGGTAACATCATGATTTGCACTGTCCTATATACATGTTTCCTTGCAAGGGAACCAGTAGCTCATGTTATGCTGCGGCCCAACCAATATACTTATATCATATATGTACATAATAGATATAAATAAATATATATATATATTTTTATATATTTATTTAAAAAAAATGCAATACTAGTACTTGATATCATATGATATAGTAATACCAGTAACCTCAACAACAACATATCTGCGTCACATCCCCGCGCCTGCTTGCCCATCACCAACCCACCTCAACCCCGTGGGCGGGTGAACCACCTGCCGCTGCCAGGCGGCATGAGCTCGCTGCAGAGCAGTTCGTCGATCTGGAGGATGAAGGCCAGGGCCACGGAATTGACCTGCACAACGAAGCAGTCCCAGGGGAAGGGGAACCAATGGCTGACTCATGAACGAAGCTGAGTGGTGGTCAACTGGCAAATGACAATCTTTCACTAACTAACTGACTGACTGACTAACCAAGTGACTGATTAAAGAATTGAGTCGCATGCAACTAACAAACGAATGAATTCATTGAATCATTGGATCATTGACTCACCTATCCAATTGACAACTCATCAAAGAACCATTCCGGCAACCTATACTGGACTAATGTTTGGTTAAGAAAATAGTGATTGGCTCATTGGATCATAACTAACTAATTTAATACGAATTAATCAACTAGAAAGTTAACAAGTAATAAACCACTAATTAATATCATCAGGTAATTGTTGCTTAATGACTATTTTTGGCTTTGGAACAATCCATCGATAGTTCTCATTGGTTCATGGCGATCCTTCATTCATAGATCCATAGATGAACCATCGACTAACCAGCAGATTAGACATCAATCAGCTACCCATTAACCAACTAACCAATCATTGACACTTAAGAAAGCTATCATGATTATGATCACGGGCAGCTGGTAGACATCAATGAGTTACAACCAATAACATCCAATAACCAACAAACCAACGACGAACTAGCCAACATTCACACGAAGGACTAATGAACCACTCACTAACCGATGATCATGATTTTGGGGACCGAACCAATCATTCAGAACTGAATCACCAGAAATTAGCCGATGACTGGCCAATGAGAACTATTATCTGGTCATATCTGGTCTATCTAATCGACCTTGACTGGTTGGTGGTTTCAACTCCTTTAAAAAAAATGCGGCCAACCAACCACCTATCCCTAGGCATACGAGAAAGTAAAAAATGTTGAGAACCACCATCCCATGATGATCTGGATTGATACTGATATTATGGGGATGACCAACGAATTAGCAGCACTGGCAGCTGCTGGTCTGCCGAGAGACGACGATGTCATCAATTGCGCTGGTTTCCTCGGTGGCTGCTTGGAGCCCCGGGGTTGCGAACTCTGCAGGGCCCTCACTTTTGCACAGTGCTATCCCATCTAAGATCAACAGCTCCCGGTGAATTCACACATGAATCCATACACGGAACAAGGTGCACTCCATACACAAAACCATGACGGTTTAGCGTGAAGGTGGGCACCGAACCGCCCAAACTCCGCAGCTGAGGCCGACTATCACAAGGTGGTAGCTATTCAGTCATCTAAGTGGTACGAACGATTCCTGAAAACTGTGAATGTCTTGGCATGCAACAGAAAATCGGGAAAGGGCGGCATTTGATGCTTGATTGTTGAGGATCATCACTCGGTCTCTGAACGACAGTTTAGTTGCAAGTCACGGTTTAGAAGCTGTTGGGAATGTCCCCCAATGGCTTTCCCAGGCGAGTGGCCATCAAGAAGGTGATGCCCGACTGCGCGGTGAGTATCCACAGGCCCAACTTGGGAAGGACAATGACGAAGATGTTGATGAGCCTCAGGTGCGATTTATAAATCGTAAGTGTTGGCTCCAGTTGTTCCAAAATTGGGCAAATGACCCTGCATTCCATACCTTCTTGGAGAAAAGCAATCCAAAACCATGGCAATTCAAGCTCCTCAATACGCACAGTGAAGGATTTCCAGCGGCACACCGCCTTACTGGAGGCCAGGGCCCTCGTTACCTTGCGCCTCCCTTAAGGCCTCGCCGAGCGACTTCCAGTGCAGCGGCATTCCGGCCTAGGGGAAGCAGTTAGGGTCCGCTGGAGCCCATGCATCTCAAAAACTGGTGGTGAACTGGTGCTTTATACCCACACTAAGCAGAAACGATGGGGGAACATATCTACCATCATCGTTGGGGATGTGCGTAAGCGTGCCCCAAAATTGATGACTTATTGCTGCATGTTCTGAGGGGTCACAATTCCGACTGATCCCTGCCATATCACAAAGTGAAAGTCCTACGGCCACGGATATGCCCATTTGCACCAGCAAAGAAGCGTCCACAAGTGCAGACAAGCCACGATCTTAAGCTTGCACAAATCCTCAGTGGTAAGGATCCAGAACACGAAGAGTTGATGCGACTAGGTTGTTCATAAACTGCGATAGGAGCTCCCCCTGCTAAATATGAAGATTGTTGGTTGTATGGCATGGTATGGTTTATGGGTTGGGTACCGGAATTTATTGGGAGTCCCAGCTGCAAAGGACTTGGAACGTTTGCAGCCCTGTCCTGCACATTTGCTGCCGCCCTGGCCCCGCATGCTGCACACAAATGAATAGAGCGGCTTGCATATGTCTTGACATAGCTACTTATGGCTTGCGATGTGAACCCCCTTGTCCTGCCCTACCAAGTCACCAAATGAGTTGTATGAAAAAACTGAGCATGAGATTTGTTTGCCTTTTGTGGAAAAATATGATTCCCTGCTCTCCCATCTTCTGTGTCCAACAATTTGTTGTGGTCGAATGCGATCGAGCATCCACCTCGGACCAGTTGTGAATCGCTTTGGCATGCTCCTGCCACGAATGCCACAGCTGGAGATCCCAGCAGCCATCAAAAATGAAACCTCTGAGAATTGACAGTGCCGGTCACATGGCAACCCGCACCAGCCGCAAAATGACTAAAGCACCCCAAGAACACGTGGTTTCCACGCTGATCATACCATGGCGATATACAAACCGAAACCATCTAATTGAATTGCAAAAATGACGGCTATTTGCAGCTTGGAATTTGACCGTTCAGCGGTTATGTTGTGATACTAGCGTCCGACCATTCACTGTTGGTTGCTATCTCTGGCAGCCGTTCATAGCCATTCTCAGTGCCTTTCATTTGGTACCCATGTTGGGTTACAGTAGGTCAACTCCTTGCGATGCCTTGCACCCTCTACGCTTCCCAGGTCCTTGTCTGCCCATTCCGGGACTTCATAGTCCAGCCAGCATTCTGCCTCACCAAATCGACTCCAGGCCCAACGAATCTTCCCCGGCGCAAGCAGGCCACCAATGATTGAGACAGCGCAATCATATCGAGGCTCACCCAAAAAATCGAGGTTTCACAGGAAAATCTTTCTTAAAGTTTGCAGTACCACCTAAAGTTCTCCAAACACTTCATCTCTAGGAGCACTACCTTGGGCGAATGTCAGCACCCTAACAGCTGATCCTGGGAGCTCCATCAGTGAAGATCCATCCCTGTGGGGTGAAAATCCTGATTCCGGGCACAGCTTGGAAGGCCTGGTTGGGAATGTCCCAGAATATCCTCAGATCCGAGGCCGCGCAGTGAGACATGTTGAAGGAGTGTCCCCAACTTGGGTACTCCGCAAGTTACTGTCCCAGAATGGAGTGGGGATCAGAGTACATCAACAAATACCCTACTGTGCACGTTGGCACGATGGAGCCAGGGCCGAATTCCGTAATTCTATGTGATTCTAGACTTCTAGCTACTCAAGGGCAGTCCGCCAAACAAGAAATGCAACCAACCGACCAATAAACCCACCTGGGTTCACCAATTGGCCACAATGATGGCTTCACCAACACTCAGTGGACCCCATCACGCCGCAGAGCAGTTGAAGACAAGCAGCCGCAGCATGTTGATACCTCAGGGGCCAGGTTGGTTCATATATTCACCGACGCTGAAGCTTGGGATCATCTAGACCCTGCGAGGTTCACCTGGATGCTTACGACTGGAGACTTACGACCATGAAGCTATTGTTGCCTAAGACGTGCTTGTAGGTTTTCCAAAACCCAGCACTGCTCCGTGTTTGTGTTCCTTTGTTGCACTCCCGCATGACCTGCCAATTTGGGACAATGGCCCGAAGCCTTCCCGCGAGCCAAATCAATCATGAACCACCAACGTGAAGCCTGCGACAAGCCCAACCCCTTGGCTCACAGTTGCCCACATCTTTGTTTTGGGGGCCGCCACTGGGCCCCGAAGTCTTTGTGAATGGCTTTCCATAGGAAATCCTTCCTGCAGATTGTTTTTTGAGAGGGTACTAGAAGTTGCCTTCGCGAAGCCCTAGTGGAGATGCTCCTCCAGTTCTGTTTATAATGTGATATACAATGGCGCGTTTGCCCTGCTTAGCGTCAATGCCAACTGCGAAAAACAAGACCGGAAGGCCGCAATTTCTGGCATAACCCTTAGTGCAAGTGAGCCTCTTTTCTGACCGCTTTCCGCGCTGCTTTCATTTCCAACCTATTAGTTGGACATGCTATTGCTCCACTCTTCATAGTTGTAGCGTCCGCAACTGGCAACCATGAATGCCTGGTTTAGCTTCTGTGGGCTTCCAAGGACAGAACACGCATGCTCAAAGAGTGCATCGCGTTCCTCCCAATAGTTCTCTTGCAAAAGACCTGATTCCTCATTGAACATGAGAACCACAAGGAGGCGAATGGCAAAAAACATGATGTCCTTCCGTCTTGACGTCTTTGCGAGCGTCCTCAGGAACTTTTCTGTTTTCAACATTTTTTTCTGAAAGCGGCTGTGCTTGGCAAAGGCAGCCCACTTCTTTAAAAGCGACACTTGTAGACAGCGAGCATCAAACCTACACTGAAAATGCCCCCGCAGGCGATTCCGAATGCAGGAAGGGCATTGTGCAAATATCCAATGCATATCGCTTAGTCCTCTTTCCAAAATCACTGCCCATCCACATAATTGAACCAATTCAAATTTCAGGGCATCTTGAGATTGCTGACTTGACTGCTGCAAAAAAAGCATCGGATCCACCATACCCACCATAGACAACGCAGTGCTATCGATGGACAGACTAGGATCCACCAAATGATTTGCACCGAGCAAGTGAGCCTGATCCTGACCGAAATCAAACCCTGGAGCGAGTACTTCTTCGAGAGAAACGTCTACAAATTCTTCACCATTGTTTTCTGGAGCGAGCTCACTCAGACTCACCCACCAATCAAGCGCAGGACTGGAGCAAAAAGATTCTGCAGTAGATTTGTTCATTTCAAAAGGTCTGGTCTGTTCGGTACCCGGGACGAAATCTGTTTTGGCCACCAGGGTTGTGTAGGCTAGCATAGCTTCGCGAACCATTGCATCCTGATGCTCTTCAAACAGACCTGCAGCTTTGCAACGCAGCGCTGCAGGCATGATCACATGCTTGATTACTTGAAGTATGTTTGCATCAAGCGCTTGCTTTGCAGAGGGAGGGTGACGCCTCACTGACTCTCCAATGACACTGAAGCAAAGCGCCGCTGGAATCATTGAAAATGGAGGATTTTGGTTGGTGTACACTTGCATGATGAGTGGGTGTTCCAGCATCTGGACAATGCTGGCGATTGCACCGTCCTGACATGCCTGCTCTACCCATGAGAAATTGCGTGAGAGATGCAAGGCCATAGCGAGAGTTTCCACAACACTTCGGGTTGTTTCCAGCAGCCTTGGCTGATGAAGCTGATGTATCACCTTTGCTTGCCATCGCCAACACTTGCTCACCAGCCGCCCGGCATCATCATTACCGAAAGTGTATCGACGAACCGATTCGTCTACTGCTGAGTCCACTAAGAAGGCTTCCCCAACAAGAGAACCAACTGATTCGTGAGCTACTTCTGAGAAGGTTTCACAAACCTCATCCGCTCCAATGTCATCTGCGTCTTCTGGTAACGCCCAGTCGTCGCCACCTGATGCTGTCAGCGTGCAAATCTCACCACGCTGCAGCTGCAAATCCATTCGGCCAATGTGTCCCTTGCAAACTGGGCAATCTCCATCTCGATGTTGCTGACAGAGCCGAATGTCAACAGGCCGCCGTTCTCCACCATACCCAGCCAGTGATGTCAAACCTGGACATGTGCGGGATGAACATTTGAATCGCCATCTGGCTGGCTGCTGACAATCACAAATATAACATTGCTCGGGTTTCCCCGGAGTCGAGGTGGACCCAGTGACAGTTTCTGTCATCGGCCCTTGCGCTTTGCCCAAACTGCCTCGTGTCTCGACGAAAACAGCTTGAGCCGGCAAACCATTCCAAGCAAGTGCAATTGATTCGAAAAAGGATTTCAAGTTGTTTAAATAACATCTTAGTACATACTAATCGCACAAGGCCAGCAGAAGTTCTCAGGGTATTCCAGGTAAGACACCTATAGGAAGAGAAGGTTTCTGAAGATGATGTGACGGTGTGGATGGCTGAAGGTCGTGATGATGATCATGATGATTGTGATGATGATGATGGTGATGATGATGGTGATGATGATGATGCTGGTGATGATGATGATGATGGTGATGATGATGGATGATGGATGAGGAAGAAGGATGATGGATGATGGATGAGGAAGAAGGATGATGGATGATGGATGATGGATGATGGATGATGGATGATGGATGATGGATGATGGATGATG
>VSDK01015293.1:195377-208709 GCA_009767595.1 Symbiodinium kawagutii
TGATGATGATGATGATGATGATGATGATGATGATGATGATGATGATGATGATGCGCGGGACCACCAAACACGTTGCAAAACCCAGAGTTTTTGATGATTTTGACTTGCACATGCGCATTTCGCCACAGGGCCGTGCATTTTTTGCACAGCTGATCTCCCATACGCCCCTTGAAGCCCTCAACTTTTTACGACATTGACTTAAAATGCGCGTTTTTGCCACAGCGATAACTTCATGGTATCCTTTGCCTTCGCAAAGTGCCTTCAGGGCTCAAAACTACAGAACCTACACGAAGGGCCTTCGCGAGCCTTCGCATGTAGTGAAAACCAATATGGAAACACTTTCGCTACCCAAACTGCAGTTCCCTCCTCTAATGTAGCAAGTAGCAAATCACTCAGAAAACAAATAGTATATAGCTCGAGTATCCCTACCCAATCAGGCAGGTAGCCCCAAGGAGCTGGTCAGTATGCCTGTACTAACGTACAGGATTCATGGTGTCGCCCGTCACCATCTCCACATCAGGGAGACGAGAGCATTTTCCATCAACCGACCATAGCCAGATCCACCGAAAGACCCACCTTGGGCCCTTTTCTCACCTGAGCCCCTTCTCATGGCGAGAGCTTTGATTTCACACATGTTTGCTTCACCCTGTTAATCAGTGGTTCATGATGGTCATTAACATGGCTTCATTCGTAATTGATTCATATTTGATTAGTGGTTGCTTCGTAGCCAATCAGTGATTAACTAGTGATCAATTAGCGATGAATTAATTCCTAAATAATTATATGAATCAGTTCTTAATTAATAGTAGATCCCTACCAGTTATTAATCAGTTATCATATAAATCAGCTATTAATCAGTTGTATAAATCACAAATCAATGAGGAATGAATTACTTCCGACCAAGGTTCCCCTGCAATCCGAGGATTCCAACTCGTGGTCCAACCGAACCCATCGTTGCCACCAAGGTGCTGCCCACCAGGTCGCCCAGCAAAGTCGCGGTGAACAGGGCACAGCACAGCCATCGACACCAGTAACTCTCAAGGCCGTACCTGACGCTTCAACGGCTCGGCACAGAGCATGACATCACCTTGGAACTCCTTGGGTTGTTACTGCTGATGGTTGATCATCAAAAATTATATACTAATTCTGGAGCTTGGAAATTGGTGATGTAGGGATACTTAGTGATTATGACAGTTCATAGTTGTTACAAATCTCTCTCTCTCTCGGGATGATGCCGATTTTGTTGATTCCAGTTCATGATGGGGGAAAACCAGCGACAAGAATCAACCGCTTGGTGCTTGCCCCACCAAGCCCTGGCCAGTGGGGAACCAAGGACTAGCGATTTCCACGGCCACAGGTGCAAATAGCTGAAATCCAAAAGGTCTACTGGAAGTGGTCCGGAGAGACACTGGAAGTGGTCCGGAAAAACAGGAAGACTCTTTAAAAAATGACTTATAATATATATAAATATAAAAATAAATATACACACACATATATATATATATATATGTCTGGTCTGGTGATTTCAACCCCCATGAAAAACATCAGAGGAAGATAATGAAGCTGAAACCACCAACCCAATTTGATTTCTCTGAAGCACTCTGACACCCCCAGCCAGTGTAGATTCATATGGACGCCAGGATGCTCGCCAGGATCAACCAATCTGTGAATGTCATCAGACTTCTCCGGGAAGATTGCTAGTAATGCATCCCTCACCTGAGACACCAAAGAGGAGACAAAGAGGAGACTACTCCCATGACACGACTGGTTGTTCAATCTGCTCAGGTTATCAGAAGCATTTCTTTGCCTCTGGAAACGCACTCCACATCACCCGAGTGCGGAGCAACTGCTGCATTTCACACCTAAAACAGTGACTTTCAAGCTGCCGAGCAACGAAGACGCGGGTGGACCAAATGCCCCAGCTGTACACGCGGGCGGGTTCGTACATCGTTCCTCCTGCGCGACATTTTGAGATGATGGTTGAAACATGTTGAAACGCCATTCCAGGAGCTCGAACCATCAGATTGATCGTCGTTTCAGCACGCAAACGTCATGATGCACTTTCAGTCACTTATGGTCACAGGGAGATGTGCATCAGCCACTAAGTGGTAGCTTGAAGATGCCTGCTGCTGGGCCAGGTCGTTAGTGTGTCAATCATAACTATCTGTCTCTCCCCATCACCATCTCCAAGAGTTCAGCTGAGCTAAGGCGAGAACCAGACAAAGCCGCGAAATGAAGACTCAATCATAACCATACTACTCGCGGATTTTCGAAACAATAGCTGTGGCTACCTGATTGAGATGCGTTTCCTCCAGGATATCCTGCTTTCCCGATGCCACGGTACTTCGATTCGTATGATGCAACTGTTGCTTACAACATCCGCGACTATTTCATCAGGCTTTTCTTGTCAGCAGACCGAGTTAATCTGTTTGGAATGGAGTTAATGATGTTCAAGAATGAAGTTCATTGTTTGGGGGGATATGATTATAAAATGATAATCATTGTAAAAAGGATCCACTCATATCCACTCTAAGTCAATCTAAGTCACCTGGTTCATCATGTTTTGTCACGGTTCCTCACTCGACTGGTTCATCCTGGGGTTGGCCACACTTCCCCCCTTCGGATCGCCTGGGCCGACGCAGTCCGGGCCGTTGGGGCAATCACCCGCATTTCCTCGGAGATCGCTGAAACCGTGTCCCTTCGAGTTTTGTCCAGGTGGGCGATCCCAAGTTTTTTGAACCAACAAAAATCTCCGTCAGAAAACCGACGAGCCATTGCAAAGCTGCAAAGGCACAGAAATTAATATAAGATATATACTCTTATATCTATCGATCTATCTATTTTTCTATCTATCTATCTATCTATCTATCTATCTATCTATCTATCTATATCTGTGTGTGTGTGTATCAATATGCAATTTTTTGATTTAAACCACATCTCCCTATGTAGGGCCGCTGATTTGGACATCTGCGGGCATATGCAAAAGAAAATCATACGGCCTTGGTACCCCAAAACAACCAACAATGCGAACTAACTCGTTGAGCACACTATCCAGTAGAATCATAGTGACCTACTAGGAAACCACCCAGACCATGGTTCGTTGATGGTGATTTGATGAATAAGAATGGACCATGGATGTTGGACGATTTAACAATAATGGCTGAACAAAAACATTGGCTAGCAATGGATGTTATAGATATTGAACACATTGACGGGCCCCGAAAAACGAACGCTATCACTGCCTTTTCTCTCTCTCTCTCTCTCTCTCCATCGCCACTGGCTTTTGGGGCATCGCATTTTTCGGCCCGCATAGAGGCAACATCTGCCAGACTGAACCTGCAGCACCGAGAAGTATTTTTGGAGTGGCTGAAGCACACTGGATAATGGCAACCCAGGATGAATAAACCCCTATCATAGCAAAAGTTGATAAAAAAATGGTCAATAGAAGGGTATCCCCCAAATAAAACGATTGGCTTTCCTGTGAAAGTGGCGAGCCATATATCCCCGAAAAGTGATGATTTCTATTCAAAGGGTACCTCCCCAATGGTTCAGTTGTATTTAATTATTGTTCATGGGCAAAAAATCTTTTTGACTGATTTTAACTGACAATTGGCGTTACAAGTTTTGGTTGCGTCCATTAAAACCATCAATAAACCAAGGGGGACCATGGAACTTCTGAAGCCACGGGTTCCCAAGGATGAACTGTTCGAGCCAGGCAGCGTCCGAAATCGCAGAGAAACATCCTGAGGTGCGGCCGGGCCGATCCGAAAAAATGGGGGGTGTTTGGGGTTTGCGTTGCCAATGGTTGGGGTCACCGCTGCTGTACGAAATCCTGCACCAGTCGCGGTTGGTGATCGGGCAAATTCAACCGCCGTCGCGACACCCGCAATCAGCAGTGACAGCGGTGAAGCTTTTTTCGTGAGGGATAGTGGCCTACATTGGCATGGAAATGGGTGAACGCAAGAAGAACATCGCATTTACATGGATTTACGGGGCTCCAGAGAGGCATTTCAGTCATCTGCCAGAACCCCGTCACAAGGACTGATCAGCTCATAGTCTTCCTAGGTGATTATCCTACCATTACCCCATTATCAGCTGGTATCGTGCATCTTAGGTGCTTGGTGTTCATGTCCTTCCAGGCACCTCATCTTTGGGGATCCTGCAACTATCGAGGCCACATACTTTATAATGATTAACGAAGGATGTGGAACCAACCATGGCCATCTTGAGAAGCAAACCACCAGCTCAGCTTGGGCTCTCCTCCCAAGAGTGACAGATGTGCTGATTTGCATGATAAAAGCCATCGACAACCCCCAAGATTGACACAGTCACCTAAAATTGACCTGAAGAAAACCCAGACCCGCTCTGCATGTTGGTCTTGGGGGAACGTTTTCTGGGTATGTTTCGAGATATGTTTCACGGGCATGTTTCCGGGTATGTATCGGCACATTTCGTGAAGCATGCGACATCGAAGTACCAAGGTATCACCATGACCCTGACCATCATCATCATCATTCCCAGTACCATAATCGTTCTCCTCCATGGTTGCTAGACTTGCCACCACCTCATGCCCACCAATGAAGTTGAAGCCCAGCCACTGCCCAGCGAAAGCATCCCATATGAGCTCTTCTTTGGCAATCCTGTGATGCACTTGGCGCCACTTGGGAGCACAGCGGGGCTCTGGTGCATCCAAGGTGCATGTACAACACCAGGACTTGGCAAACATAATTCACCTTGGCTCAAACGCAACAAGACCACACGGCCCAGTCCGGGGCCGCCCCACTTTCCTGGTTAATCTTATTTCATCTGTTGAATGAGCAGGATCTCAACATAACCCTACTAAGGCCCTAGTAGTGTCAGCTCCGGGTAGCTCCACCTAGCTCTTCCCACAGCCTATCTGCGAAGCCCACGTGACCACCAGCACCTCACCAATCACCGAGGTGCTGCCAAGAAGATGTAGCTTCTGAGGCACAGAATCAGCAAACTCTTCGGATACCCCGCGGAACCTCGCGCCCAGACCGGCGCCAGAAGTCGGATCTACAACGGAGATGGCAATGGAAAATCGAGCATTGGAAATGCTCAGCTACAGATACAGCAACCATGTATTTACCATCGGCTTTTGGAGATCATTGCCATTGCTCGGTAGTGTCGCATTTCAAACCTAAAAAATGATTAACAGACGCAGAATCCTAATTATTCATTCAATCATTCACTTCTGCTTTTCCTAATGAATGGAACTGCCGCATCAGAATAAACAGAAAACTGCAACACCTCGATTTCGCAAGCCAGGGCAGCTAGTCTCCACCCGCAGTTCTGGCGTTGTTCCCATTCCCCACTGTTTCCACCCCAGAACTGTTGGTTGACCCTGCCACAGGACACGGTTCTGGGGTGACCTGATACGATCTGGAGGTACAACAGGCCCATGTCTATCCAACTGGGATCTCCGCACGTGCAAGCTGCGGCATCAAAAGTGCCGCACCGTACAGGCCCTTATCCAGCCTGCCGCACCATTGCAGTCCATAGCCAAAGGTTCCCAAGAATGGTGGTGACATGTGGCGACTAACAGGGAATACAATAACCATCAACCGGATGGCCAATAGAAAATAATATGAATAACCACCAATAACCCCCAGGTTGAGTCAGATTGAGGAAGTATGTGGCCACCTATTCTGATCGGTTTCCAAAGGCACTATGAAGGCTCTCCCAACAAATCGCATGTCTCACTGAAAGAGTGCTGTTTGGATTTCCCAGCAAATGGGTCCCAAAAAAGTCGCTGCATCTGACTGAGCAGAAGGAAATAAGTCCAAGAAGGATCATCAGCCACCCCTGACACCAAACAACAGAAACCACCAATTTCACGACATGACCATGGAAAATCCTTGAGCTGAACCCAACGTTGTGACCAGCCAACTGCCACTGGCTCAGCAGATGGTTGACCGTTGCCACTGCTGACGCCACCAAACACATCAAAGATAGCCGTGTTCTTCCCAGGTGCATCGGTGACAACTTCCCTGTTCCCCTCCCTGCTTCGCGCCTAATTTTGTAAGTCTCCTAGGTTCAGCAACGTGGGCGACTGTGGTCAAGGTCGTGTCTTGAGATCTTTGGCCTGATAAGTTCGAACAAATCTCATGATCCAATAATTGGCTATAATTACACCTATTTAAACCTTTTTTGCTTGCCCCTCCCACTAGATCCCATTAGGAACAGTAGCATCCAGACTGAGGAACCCAAGACCACCACTGTGACTGCTAAGCGGTCTTCGTGCGCGGCTTGACCTCTCCCAATTCGCTGCCAAGCTTCACTAACCTCCATGCTACCTGTGCCGTGCATCAGCCGCGGGCTCCCAACTGCTTCCTATGAGATTCTGTTGCATGGATTGGCCGCCCAGATCATTCAAGATGCACATAGTAGGAGGGGGAAGGAAGAGGGAAGGGAGAGGGAAGAGAGGGAAAGATTCCGAACTATTCCGAAAAACACGATTCAGGCCCTCTAACCATTTGTGAGGTTTCATCCCGAGACGTTGCTTTCGCTCTGCAAAGGTTGTGGAAACATCATGGCAAAGGCACAGAGCATCTTCGCCGCAGCCAGCTTGGCACGGTTCTCCGCTTCAATCCTGCAAGGAGGAAATATCACCCCACTGACCCAGTTTTATGGTTGAAGAGTGGCCTGATGGGTTTGGTGCCAACTTCAACGAACCACGCTGGCAAATTCTAAAAGTCAACATTCCAACATAATGTTGGGCATATCCCACCGACATGTCGCAGATATTTTTCTGATCATTTCTTGGTCTAAATCCATTGAGGTCATTTCACGGACCAGGGGGATCATAGGGACCATGGCTTCTGGATCCTATTCCGCGCTAGATAGGGGTTCCGTCACCTGCGCGTCAAAACTGGGGATGTGAAGTGGCAGCACATGGTGCCACTCCCTGGTGACAAATTGGAGGGCTTCCAACTTCCTGGTGCATCTCCCGGAGCGCATGTGATAGGTGAGCATAAAGACTCACTTGTCTGATCTTGTTGCCGCTTGCTACATGTTGCTACCACCTACTGGGTCGACACTTGCTGCCTGGTACCTCCACATATCCTCGATCAAGATTGGAACATAGCCCTGTACGTGCGGCGGCTGCAAACATCCGTATCCATCAATCATCAAAGCGGACACCTCCCAGTTCGCACTCGTAGCTGAACGTGCCCAGTCCTTTCTTCATCCCTGGCGGGCCGGATGAATGATACCATTGTTGGCAGAGAAATCTGAGAGACCCACTAGTGGCTTGCCAGCAGTCAAAATGGCGTGGTTTATAAATCAACCAGGGCAAGGCACCGTGACCTCATCCAGCGACAAACAGTGAGAATGTTACCTGCATCGAGCAGGATAAACACACATGGCGACCACCAAAACGAAATGGTGCGCCCAGGTGGCAGACGTTCTACTTGCGGAGCTACCAGACCCCATCAGACCCCCAAGTGCTGCCTGTGGATGACGGTTGAAGTCCTCACAGGGCAGAAGTGCAACTCACCGAAGCTGGGAATTCTGGTGCCCTTGAGCTTGCTGTTCTGAGGTAAGGTCGTGAGTGTACGAAACAATCATATCATATCATATCATATCATAACATACCATATCATGTGAATCATATCATGTCATATCACATCACATCACACCACACCACATCACATCACATCACATCATATCATATCATATCATCAAATACCATACCATGCAAAGATATGAGATGTGCAAACGACTGTGTGTGTGTGCATGTCGGATATGTTTTTTTTGCCAGGGCCTCACTCGGGCACAATGAATTCATTCGCAGCAAGAGTGAAAAAATACTTTTTCCACCAATACTTTCCTAGTAAGTGAGATACCCCCTGGGAATAATTACCTAAGGCAGGGCTCATAAAAAATGGCAGCAACCCATCTTCCCCCATGGTCTAAGCCTCAGCCTGGCAGTCCTCTCATCTCTGCGCATCGCAGACGCCAAAGGGTGGGATCCCGAAACCAGCGCGAGGCGTGCGTAGAGGTCACACAACAAATGTGAAATGTTCAGCTCTTGCAGCTTGTGGCTGGTGTCTTCTTCAATGATCTCTTGGCAGCACCTATATGTCACTCTTATTTGGCACTCTGCTGGATCCACCAGTGCAGCATTATGGGTTCTGCTGGCGCTGCTAAGCTCGAAGCTGCTAGTGGGCTTGGCATGTGGCTTGGATGGCATGCTCAAAGTGAAACTGTTTCGGCCGGCTCGTGGCAGCAATGATGAACGGGTGAGGAGTGCATAGGGGCTCTTCAAACATGTAGGGTTCACCTGAAATCACCTAACCCGGGACTGCTCACCATTGTTCACCTACTGGTTATGGGCAATGGCTGTGGCATTTTGTTTTGCTGGGGCGTCCAGTGGGTTTGCCCGAAAGATATTCAGCCGGGTGCTGAGTTAAAGCATCTTGAAAGTACCTAATCACTAGGCGGAGTCATTGGTACAAAGCCTTTCTGGTGCCGAAACTCTGGCCGAATTCTTAGGTACAACAACCCGCCGGTACCTAAACCCAGGCCCGGTATGGCTGTGGCGTTTGCATTTGGTACTTACGAACATCCTTCCACGGTGAGTCCCTGAAATAGCTCCCCGGCGAGAATCTCATTCCTGAAAATAGCCATGCAAGGTTGGGACCCCAGCAGTTCTGAGCTAGTTAATAAATGATTCAACCGTTGTCAGGGAATCAGGGTAACTACTACTATCAGATCTATCAGCTATCAGGGTACTCAGAAGTACGATTGAACCTATCATAACGGGTAGTTACCCTGATCCCTAGCTATAAACTAACTACAATGGCTTACTAGGGCCCCACCGACAGAATGGAGATGGCCCATAACCCACCAGGAGGAGCATGAAGCTCCGATTGCACAAAGGATCCTGGCACCCCGAGGTGAGGATCCACTCCGCGGGTCCCCTTCACACACGAGCATCCCCCTATCCCGGCAATGGGAAATCGACTGGGAAGATTACTAGATTCTCCCATACCAATCCAGTGACCCTGGGAAAAGAAGCACTGGACTTGACTAGCAATGCAGGAGGCAAATTGCTGAATAAAATGGCTTTACCAACTGGTTAAAACCAACTGGTCAAGACCGGTAAGTCATGGTTATATATGAAAAAAAATTATATATATATATATATATAATATGTACGATTTTGGAAGAAACCCGCATCTTTTTTCTCCACAAGCACTTTTTATGCTGTCCTGTCAGCCTGGATGGAAGAATTGCCGGCAGGCCCTTCCCTGACCGCATCTTCCATGAGGCGGCCTCTCAACACCTTCGAGTCCGGGAGATCAATGCAAATGATTGACTTTGGATCGGCCTCGGCCTGCCCCAATAGGTCCTCCACCGGTACAGCAGAAGCCCCTCGCAGCCTGGCCAAAATCACATGAGGCACCTTGCCCACGTGCGGCACCACTGGCGGCAAGGCCACCAATGCGCACACTGCGGTGGCTGAAATGATGATGCGGGTCATACGCACCTCAAAGGTTTCCCCCTGCAAAGCCTCCAAGGCATCCTTCATGGCTTCGAGTGCATCAACTTCCAGGCCTTGCTCTTTGGCTGCAGCTTCCATGTCCTCTGAAAGTTTCAAGAGCTCCACCGCGGGCCTATCGATCATGTCGAAGCCCGGAGGAAGAAGAGGTCTCTGGAGCAAGATCTGCCGGACCTGTGGAAGATCAAACTTCCAAACAGTGCGCTTTGCTTCCGTGACCTGCGCGGCTGCTTTCTCTTCTGCTGCTTGTTTGCATTGCGCCAACCACGCGCTTCTCGCCATCTGGCGCACTCTCTGCATTGATGCCCTTCCTCCAAGCATCTTGGGCACGGCTGTAAACCTGCCAAGCCAACTCCACCTGTAGGGATAGGGCGTCGGAATCGAGGGCAGGCAACCAGCCAAGTCTGCTCAACTCCTTCACCATCGTCAAAGCCTGCTGCACAGTACTCTCTGCCACCTCCAAGGTGAGCCGGGCATCGAAATGACGCAGCTCCTCAGCCCTTGGAGGTTCCGCAATTTTCGCCTCCTTCCGCAGCACACCTTGCAGCTTCGCTGAGGGCCGGAAAGTGTGGTGAGCACTTCCGCGTGCTTCGATGCGCTCAGCACACAGAGCAATGTGGTGTTGGCCGCATGTTTTGGAAGTTTGCCCATCAGTGCCATAACCGAAAGCATCACTGCTGTGATTGAACTCCAACAGCAGGGTCCTGCAGGAACTGTGTTTCCGACGAACTTTCTGCAAAACAATGATGGCGTCGGAGCGCTGGGTGGGCAAAAGGTGTGTCCTGTCCACATACACTATCTTGTCCCCCTCGTCGCTCAGTTTTTTTGGAGCAAGGGGGTCCTCAGCGCCACTGGTGCCTTGCTCGTTTGCCCCCGAGAGGCCTTCACCCCGCTTTTCGCGCTTTGTAGCTGCCAAAGCTTTTGTCAAGGCCTTCTTCAGACAACTCTGAACAGCTTTCTTGTGAGAAGTCTGGGTTTCTGTGACAATGATTTCGTCAACATGGACATGCTCACCGCCAATCACCGTCTGCAGAACGCTGCATAGGGCGGTCTTGCCCGCTCCCCGCATGCCTGAAAGAAACAGGCAGATACATCTCGGTGCTTTGGCCCCGGCATCATTCGGAGGCTCCGCCTCACTGGGAGACGCATCTGCTCCAGGATGGGTAGGGTGCGGTTCGATTCTTCGCGACTTTGAGACTGGCTCTGTCTGCTCATCTTGATCTGCAAACACGAGAGCTTCTACTGCTTTAGCCAGCTTCCAGCCTGCTTCGTCCTCTTGGCCATTTTCGGCCAATTCCAAGGCTTCTGCAACGTCTGGCTGCTCTGCCAGCCAGGTCAAAGCCGCTTGCTCGCTCTTGAAGGCCTCAAGTGCTTGCCTTTCCGCATGTGTATGGGGCTGCATGGCTCTACTGCCAAAGGGAAAGCATTCTGGAAACTGTTGCGAGAGGAAACACGCAATAACGATACATGGTCGTCAATGATGGTCAGTGAAATTCAATGAAATTGATGGATGTTGTTGACAGCTCATGAATTGTAACAATGGTATCGCTGTCTTTCGTCTTGGTTTTGCAGTGATGCAACCGCACCGGTTCATGATGCTTGCCTGATCAAGCCCAACAGTCCATTCGCAAACAAAGCTCGAACCATTGGTTCACTGTTGGCCCCTCATGGCTAATGAATGTTAATGATACATGCTGCCAGCTGTGAAGAGCCGACAGCCAACGGAGCAAGGCCCCCATATTGAGCCACCCAAGCGCAGGACTTCCCAGGGTGAGACGGGGCTTGGCTTGGCAGGGGGGGCCGGAGGCCTTGGCTTTCGGAGTCTTCGTGAGGACCCGTCCAAGCCGCCTCCAAGCAGCCAGCACGCGATGGTCAGCGTTGATCCTTCACTGACGGTGACAATGGGATTAGTCATCAACACTTGAATAGTGATAGATAATGCTTTTTTGTAGCAAGGATTAGGCTTTCAGAAGCCAATGGAATATGGGAGAGCCGATTATGCTGATAAGGGGCTGTTCTGCATTTAATTAGGAACCAAACTCATTTGTGCCTCCCCTGGTCACAGGAGTTGGGATTTCCTCTGGTCAAATTCGGTGAGTCAGACAGTCCATTACCATGCAGGTAGCATGCGTGGCCTCCGAAGGCAGCTGGGCGAAATTCGAACGATCAACGGCTGATGGATAAACACAACGGTTGGCCGAGCCAGCTGTCACCAATACTACCATTCATCAATTAGCTCATGAATAAGGACTTCCATGGGCACATAGGGACTACTCTTGATGCAGGTGAGCCATGGTACAGGCAGTTCACAGCTGATCCCTTGATGTCAAACTGCTGCCCCTGCCGTCCACCTCCACAGTTTTCAGTTCTTTCTGCAGGGACTGTACCTGAAGCAGGATCACTTGAGCAGGGATTCCAACCGACAATTATTTGAGTAAAACTGACAATGGGGATACAACTCACCTAAGATGAGACCCAGAAGTTATATAGTTGGCGAAGGGGGTACAATCAGCCACGATGACAACGCCCTCGCAACTGTCAGGTTGGGCCCAAAAACAGTCAGTTGAATTATATTGACAAGCTACACATAGATATAGATTACTGAGTTCCTAAGCATCCATGGCCGCCGGACGGGGCCCTCCATTTCTCGAACCATCCAAAAATCTCCAAAAATACCACCGCGGAATGAATGGCAAATGCCTGAAATGGTCAACTCGATTTGATGGCAATACCCTCTGGTAACCTCCCCTGATAATGGAAAATTCAAAGGTATAGCTGGTTTCCCAGGGTTTCCTGTACAAGTAAAAATGGAGGGTCAGCATCGGTTGAACGTTGACTCCAAATCCAGAGTTCGATCTTGTCATGCACAGCAACGGTCAGCGCACACAGTGATGGAGCTGCATGGCTGCCGAATCCGCTTTCTGGCGACAAGTCATGGGAAAGGTAACTTGGAGACGTGCCGGCCGATCCACATTATCGATCCACATTACATAATAAACTATTCATGTTATCCCGTGTTTGATGGCAAAATACCAGCTTTTTCTTATGCTAAAACTTGGCGCATAATCAACCATTTACATGTTGACAATCTCAATGTTCCGTCAATGATCACGAAAAGAGCCCTCTTTTAAAGTCTTACTTGAAAGATCCTTCAGTGGGAGCCTAGTGCTTTATGGAAGCAAGTACCGGTGGATTGGACATGCTGTGTGATTATCCGGCCTTGCGCACGATCGGCTGTTTGTGATAAAAGCCTGGCACTTCCCTGGTGGTATTTGTTGTTGGCTACTCGTCTGCTAATCATTCACGATACTGATCAGAATACACCCCATGATTCTACAAGAGGCCGGCACATGTTGACACCATTTCCGGTGGCAACCATTCGACGTGACGTGCCCTTGCAAAAGCTAAACAGAATCACCTGAAATCGGGAACAACACCGGTCACATATATCATACCAGTAGTACCCGGGCAAGCCGGGGGCGGAAGTTTCCCAAGGTCAAGCACTATAAGGTCAAAGAAAACAGTGGCCTATAATTCAGAGGCAAAAGTGCCTATAGTTTGTTGAAATGGCGCTTTCAAAAAATTGTGCTTCCTGTTGCGCGACAAAACCACCACACAAAACCACCCACACAAAGCCACCAACACAAAGCCACCAACACAAAACCACCAACACAAAACCACCAACACAAAACCACTAGCGCAAAACCACCAGCGCAAAACCACCAACACAAAACCACCAGCGCAAAACCACCAACACAAAACCACCAACACAAAACCACCAACAAAGCCACCACACAAAACCACCA